>JBBPDE010124553.1:0-20420 GCA_037974605.1 Nannopetersius ansorgii
TCTAGCCACAAGTGTCGGCTTACGGCCAGTTTTGGTACTGTAAAAGAGTTTTGTTTAACAAAACCATTTTGTATAACTCTGCTGTTATTTTGTTTTAAGCAGAAGATGTTTGGCTTTGGATACTTTTGTATAATAAAGTAATCTATTCAATCTTTAGGGGCAATTAGTGATTTTGTTTTTTTTATCATGCAACAGAAAAATAATAGTTAGATAAATCATGTAATTAGTCATTAGAATAGTCGACTATTCAAAAAAATAATCAACCGAATAATCGTTTTAAAAATAATCGCTTTAAAAATAATCGCTTACCCCCAGCCCTAGTGAAGGACTTTTCCAATTAGGTTGGTTCAGGTGTCCAGGTTCTCTCTAAACCCACCCTAACCTAACAGCATCTAGTTTTGAAACTTAACCCAATCTGATTCCAACCCTGACAGAAATCTTTCAACACAACTCAAACCTATTGCAAACCTAATGAACCCTGTTCCTAATAGTGGCTCCTGCTATAATATGTTTTGTTACGTTTCTAGATGACAATGGCAGCACTCAACAGGTCGTCAGTGAACCATAAAAAGAACCAAAAATTTTAGATGTCCACTTTAATTGATACACCAATCAGTGTTTTTAAATGCCATGTTGATAATACATTGGTTTCATGCTGCCCTTGAGGACCTTGGAAGAGTAAAATAGAGAGAGAAAGAAAATCATTTTTCTCAAATTGATGTTAGATGTTTTTAATACTTTCAGGTTGCTTGGCAACATCTTTTCTTAGTATCTTTCTTTTGGAATAACATTATAAAGCAAGTTAGAAAATATGGGACGAAATGCCTTTTAAATATCTGTATTTAAGCAGACCACTTGATTTTTTTTCCCCCTGCTTTTATGGCAAATGTCCCTGAAAAGTACATTTAAGTACTACTGAGGACTCGCATATTTGTTTACATGAAAGTGGATGTCTGAGATAATCGAAATTGCTGGCTTTGTTCGTCTTCTTGCAGGTCCTGTTTATAGATGAAGTCCACATGTTGGACATTGAGTGTTTCTCCTTCTTAAACCGAGCCCTAGAGAGCGATCTCTCTCCTGTACTCATCATGGCCACCAATCGAGGCATCACCAGGTGTGTAAACACACAAATAGCTGACTCAAGTGTTGTGATTATCAACTTTAATCAACACTTTGTTGTTCCTTTCTTTGACCACTTTATGCAGAATCCGAGGGACAAACTACCAGAGTCCTCATGGTATTCCTATAGACATGCTGGACCGGCTGCTGATCATCGCCACGTCTCCTTACACTGAGAAAGAGACCAGACAGATCCTCAAGATACGGTGAGAAAAAGCCTCCACTGCGATCAGGAAGTCGTGGGTGTGATTCCCAAGACTGCTAATCACCTGTGAGGTACCCTTGAGCAAGATACTGTGTGCTGTGGTATGTTCACGTATGACAGAATTTTCACTTTCACTGATGTGCGAGGAGAGCTACGCTGAAAAAAATGTTAGTTGGCTAGGGTTAAAAAGGTGTCAAACACACAGTGCATCGCAGCTTGCTATGTATTGGGGCTGTGTAGTAATGTACCATTCAGAACACCCATGCTGACCCCATCTACCACAGAAAGCACTTGAGTATTGGGCATTAAAATTTGGAATTCAGAAATTCTGACTGTCCAGTTCAAATGGACCACAGTATCGGTGCCAGATACCACAGCACACTTTCAGAGCTCTTGTAAAGTCCATTCCTTGAAGGATCGGAGCTGTTTGGTTGAATGAAGGGGACCTACACAACATTAGGCAGCTGCTATTCATGTTATGGCTGGCTGGTGCAGCTACATACATTTGAGACATATTGCTTATAGGAAGTTAACATATATGTGGGAACAGTGTGAATTATCCTGGTATCAGTGTTTGCATTTCAGTATGAACATTTGTAAAATTTTGCATTATTTATAATATACTTCTTTTCTTATATACTTATATACTTTTACTGCTCCAGCTGTGAGGAGGAAGATGTGGAACTGAGTGAGGAGGCTCACACAGTGCTCACGCGTATTGGGCAGGAGACATCGCTCCGCTACGCCATCCAACTAATCAGCACAGCAGGCCTGGTGTGCCGCAAACGCAGGGTAATCGACATAAACCTAACTTCACTCTTGATTGAGTAGTACTCATTGCCCCATCGCGCTTTCTCTCTTCCTTCGTACATATGTATGTACGTACATACATGCATGGGACGTCCTATATTTTTTCTTTTAAAAAACTATTGAGTTTTTAAAAATATGTATTTTTCTACAGTCGCCTTCCTTTGCAACAATGCAATTTTTCCAGTACATGAATTGCAGTACAGGCTATTCAGAGTAATATTGATATTTTACATTCTAACGCTGCAGGAGCAGTTCAGTGTAAACTGTACAGTACAGATATAGGTTTGCCCTTACATTTTTTTGAAGTGCAATGTTTTAAGCTAAGTTTAAATTGTAATGAAAGCATTTTGCATATTTAGGGTTCACACTAAACCACATCATACATTCTTACCACATCACACTGTTCACAGGTGCTCTTGGAACGTAACCCCTGTGAAAGTCAGGAGTTTGCTGTATATAGGCACCCACTCTTTACCCATTATTCCTAAACAAAAATGTTAACTTCTAGACTTCATTTTAAATGTGGTCGTGAACTGTTCCAACCTATTTGCTGGCACTTAATTGCTTGTTAATTATCTAATACTTATCTGGAGATCTACATTATATTAGGTGACTCTTTGTATGTCAGCAGTGATGGGTTTTTAAAAATTTTTTGGGTAATAAACATTTATTTGTTAGCAAGCTCAGTGAGTGTTAAACCTTTAGATTTTTTTTTTGCATGTTTGTGTTCAATTGTTTGCCTTGTTTTTGAAGTCATTTTTGTTAGTTTTTTCCTATTTCCATGTTGTAATAATAATAATTGAATTTAAATGCTGTGTTATGCACATTCTTCAGGGTACTGAGGTCCAGGTTGAGGACATCAAGCGTGTCTACTCTCTCTTCCTGGATGAGTCGCGTTCCTCGCAGTACATGAAAGAGTACCAGGACTCTTTCCTCTTCAACGAAGCACGTGAGTCAAAACACTGCCCCTTTTTGGGGCCTATGAGAAACAAGGAAAATTAGTCTTTTCACGAAGGTAGCAGGCTTTTACAGGGGTGGCCTTGACCAGGTAAACCTAGATGTGTTTGAGCCATGTTTTTTAATACAGAGTGAAAGTGACCTTATTCCTGTTTTGTTTCTTTTTCTCCTGTAGAGTCAAGTCAGATGGACACGTCTTAAGCAAGAGAGAACTGAGAGCCTTTTTTTTATACTTTGTTCCTGTATTTTTGTTCACTCAACTCTTGTGGCCTGATCTCCCGCTGGCTGTGAAGTGCATTCCTCCATTGCTTGTCCTTTCCATGTGTTTAGAAGCGTTTTGCAATTTGTTTAAATCCTTGCACAATAAACCTATTTTTGGTTGAATTGCAAATCCGTACTGTTTCCCATTTTAGGATGTTAATTGTTTGAGGACGTTCCGAGGATTGCCTCCAGATTAATTTACTTTTCCATTAAAACATCTAATTTCGTATTTTAATGGAAAAGGGTGGGGGTGGTATATGAATTTCTCAGCCCTTCAGTGTTGAGCATCAGTATGTGAATTTGTCCGTTTATTAGTAGCTGCCACCTTGTGCCTATACTCCTAGTTCATTTTATTAGTATATGTATGTAACAGGGTACATTACCAATGTAGAGTTTTAGTCCCTCTTACCCTCTGTGTAAAGGATTTGAAAACCTTTTGTCTGATCACTAGTCCTGCAGTTTTCAACGTCATCGCAATTCTAGATTTAGTCTGAACAGGAATGGTGTTTGTAGACAACTCTCTCATTGGATGAATGTGTTTCATATTGCACCTGATTTTGTGTTGCAACATTTTCTAGATAGTAGATGTATTTTGGGGAAAAATTGGTGAATAGGATGTGCAGTACTGCAGCACTTTGCCAGGTGGCAGTATATTCTCACAATCAAGCTAAGGTGGCTTACACGCTGCTGCAGTATCCACGCTGGTTAAAGAGCTTTCGCTTGTGCAGTCATGTCTCCTTTGTGTCTGGAAATGACTAGAATGCACCGATTAATAGAAAGGGTGGTTATTGTTCATGTGCTATGCAGGTTTTGTCTGACAGAGGTTTTAGATTAAGGTTGCATGAAAATCAACCCCTATATAGATCTTACCATTATTTTGGGCCTTTTTTAATGAATACTTGTATAACCTATAAAACAATGTCTGACTTCAGTACACGGCAGTGCTGGTGATAAATTGGAGATACATTTGAGGTATTCACTTGAAGTATCACCAGCACAGGATATTCGTAAGCAATATTTGCTTGTGTGTCACATATGCATTTTGCCTCGGCAAATATTCCAACCAGAGCAAATTATAGAACTCCTTTTTTTCTGCTGCACAGATCAAGTCGGGTGCATAGGAAGGTATTCGGGTTATTCCACCACAAACTGGACATGTGGATGGATGGATGGATACACAGTAGAGCTTTTTTAAAAAGGGGTAAGGGTGGGATAAAAAAAAAAAGGGCCGTCAAAATGTCTGAGGTTACAAAGCCCACGTTTCCAAGTGGCTGCTTGAATGAACACAGTCCCCCCATTTATAGGCTGCTTATGTGTTAAAAAGTAACCAGTGCTGACAAAGAGCCAGACTGCTTTGAGATGCTGGAGAAAAGGGTATAACAGGTAACCCCCCTCCCTCACACACACACACACACACACACACGCACTGTACTTTCCTACTGGTTGAGTCTGGATAGTGAGAGAGCTTTAAGGCTTTACAGAAAAGAGAGAATCTGCTGTATATATTGTGGGTCTGCTTTCTTCTCACTCACCCTCCTGTCCCAGAGATAAGGGCTGTAACTCAAAACTGGCCATTAACATGCCAGGCTAAATGGCTGAAAATGAATGGGAGCGACTGGAGAGGAACCACTGAATGATGTACCAATTATCCCCTGCAATGCTTGGACCCTGGGATGACACCGGGGTCTTTTTTAGGACAAATACAGCTGAGAATTCTTGCGTACCATTTTTTTGGGGTCATAGTCTAACACGGAAGGAGGAAACCTCTCCAGAGCAGACTAATCATGACCCAGTTTTCTGTGCTTTAAAACTGAAAGCTCTGCTTTAAAAAGTCATTAATGTGGAGCTATTGGTGTGCAAATCATCTTCACATTGGCTTAAAAAGGGAAAGACCAGCTTAAACTGAAGGCTTCCTATTCATTCACTTTCGAGCTAGAGACAGACTTAAGGATGTTTTACTGATGAGGAGCTCATCTCAAGCTGCCAACCCTCTTTACTTCTTTCTTTCCCGTCATGCTGTTTGACACAAAATCACACTGCCATACTTATGCTGTTTTATGTGTAGTTAATAGAAGTACTGAATATAATTGGGACAGCTGGGTGGCCTAGTGGTTAGGGAGTTACCCCTGTGATCAGGAGGTTGTGGGTTTGAATCCCAGGACTGCTGGTGGTTACACTGAGGTTCCCTGGAGCAAGATATCGCCCCATTAATACATTAATAGAACACATTAATAGAAAAAACGGATCTATATACATTATTCCTCTTATACTTAAAAAAATGGTTATTTCCTTCTCAGAATCAAACAGCCGTGGTTGCGTTTGGCAGTTTATTCCAACAGCCGGAAACCACAACAGAGAAGAGCCTGGACTGGGTTTGCCTTGTGTGTAGGGATGGCAGAGCCAGACTATGTTCCTTGGAAGAGTGGAGGGAGCTAGTAGGGCCATAAGCCTGGATGATCGGGTTAAGGCTGCTTGGTGCAGACCCTGATGTCACCCAGCTTCCTTTAATAAATAGCCTATTAACCATCTAATTTTTCCTTTACACTATACTGAGCTACATTAAGCTCAGCTTGCTTTTCTGCTATTTCTGGTATCTTAGCTCATGATAGATATGCTCTTTTTATTGTATTTGCTTAACTTCTGTCATTTTTGTGGCCTATCGTTAAAAGGATGTCCATCGATTTTTCACAATGTCTGCTTCATTAAATTCAGATCTGAAAAAATGTTCCATTTTAAACAAACTTGCACATCTGGATAACAGGAACCGGATGACTGAAGCAATAAAAGCTAGCATAAACGTTTACAAAGCAAACGTTTATCAACAATCGACCATTTCACATTAAGAGATGCTAAATTGCTTTCTAGGCAACTGAAATATGCAGACATTTTGAAAAAAAAAATCCCATTTAGTTCGAGTTGGATTCTTCATTCATTCTAGACCATAAAGACTGTGACAAGTCAAACACACAAAACTCATGGGTTTTTCCTTTCTTCCTTTACACACAGTGTAAATATGAAAATAAACAGTTTTTGAGCTGATATTACTCTCTCAGTGATGGAATGCAAGAGACATGCTGCTCCCACCTGATGGACATGATGGTACTACAAAGCCCAAGCTGTGATGCGAGGACTCTCCATGGATGCTACTGTCCATAAAACCCTTATGTTATATGTGTGTGTGTGTGTGTGTGTATACTTGGTGATGGGTTTAAGGCCATATGAGGGCATAGCAATCTGCTCTACAGCACGGCCCATCTGTGTTGTTGAGTGGGGCAGCAGGAACTCGTAGATCCTGATGGATCCTGTAGCGTCTTCATGCCACCAGCACACATACTGCCCAGGAAAAATTTGTGGACGCCAAGCTTTTTTAATAAGTAATATTTTATAGGATTTCTCTGATATACAATTATCTGGCCAAAAACAATAATGAAAATCACATATTTTGTAAACACTGTAACTGGAATTTAAGAAATGCAACTCGTTTAAATACGTTGTTTTTTTTTTTGTTTCTGTGTTACTGGCTGTTACTAGTGACTGAATAGTGTTTTCAGACTTTGATTGTGTTGTTATTTCTGAACTATTTCTGAAAAATCACACTGGATGTGAAGGGAACAATATCAGCTTTTGCGCTGTATGCTGCTGTAGAAGATACGATTGAAGCCTCTCTTTCAAATGCAGCTTCCACCAGCCACTTAGGTAGTAAGGGTGTAACGTTAACATATTAAAACTATTAATTTATTTGCCACCAGTGACTACAGCAGCCAGTTTTCCCTCCTGTTGCTGAACCTCAACCAGACCAACAACACGATTCACCCACAAACCCATAACGTTGTGAGGCTGTGAGCTCTCAGTTTTAGTGTTGCCCTCACCAGAGACTCTTAGTAGCCGATTCAGATATTCAGACATCACCATATTTACATTTGAGATGATCCATCAAATGTGTAGAGCCATAAAAATAACCTCTTAAGTTGTCTGATTGCTGAGTGTAATTTTTTAACACTGTATGGTGTTTGCTGTATGGTACCAATCACCGTCTTTAAAAAAAAAAAATCCAGTAATTTAGTAAATACAGATTCAAATAACTGCTGTATAAAACAACGCTTTGTATAGGTTCCCACAGTTTACAGCCTAATGCAAGGTTCTTTATATCTTTGATGCTTGGTTCATTTGTGTTTATTGCACAGCATCTTGTTCTACTGCCAGTGCTTTCTATGGAGATTACAAAGGTGTGCAGCTGAACATCTGTTTTAGAAAAAAGATGCCCATTAAAGTGAAGGAGTGTGGGGGCTGTTTTAGGGAACATAGTGTACCTCCCCTTGTAGTGTCACACCTTTTATTGCAGTTCACCTCTGTACTATAATAGGCCAGATTATTGTGTGTGTGTCCATGCAGATGAGCAGTTGAAAATGCAGATTACTGTGTGTAGATCCCTGAGGAACGAACAGTACAGTCTCTGTGAAGAAGCTGTCATCTTGTTACGCCTCTGAAATACATTTATTCACAGCACACCACCAGCTCACATTCATCTTGTCTCTCCTCTTCTCATGTCCTGTCTCTCGGTTCACCATCTGACCTCTGCCTGGGACCCTTGCCTACATGTTTCATTAGAAAATGGGACATTATTTTGCTCTCATTGCTGCCAACAATGTGGGAACAATTAATATTCAACAGTTAATATTCTCTTATTATATGTTCTCTGCATCCAGCAAGTCTGACAATTATCAATGAAGTGAAGCGCCATAATTACCAAAGTTGTTTGTTAAATATAAAGAAACCAATTCACAGTTTGTAGTAGACAACTTCCATTCTCTAACTACAGGGGACAGTCTCCCTGGAGCAACTTAGGGTTAAGGGTCTTGCTCAGGAACCCAGTAGTGGTGCTGAAGGTGGGATATAAACCCATGACTTCCTGGTCCAGAGGCAAGTATCCTACCCACTGAGCCGCCGCCACCACCACTACTGTGCAAATATGTGTTTATTTAGGTTGCCTTACTGATATTACTGACCTTACAGCAAGAAGAAACAGTGGTCACCGACCTTGGTTGTGGAGATCCATCCTCCTGAGAAGTTTAGTTCTAGCCACAAACTGCACAATCTGCTGTGGCTGATGAACTTCTTCAGAAGTCCCTGACTAACTGGAGTGTTAAGTATAGGGAGATGGGGCTGCATGTTAGATGCAAGATGGAGCTAAAATTGGCAGGGAATTAGGACTAGGGTTGGGAACCACTGTTTCAAACCATAAACTGACGTTGGACAGAATTAACTCACAAAAATGGTGAACAGAGGCTTTGCTTTTCTAAAAAGTGTATTTTTTATAGTCAATACCATGCAGGAAATGTCCTACATTTCTTTATTAAAAGTGTTTAATAAAGAATGACTTGCTGGTTTGGTAACGCAATAGCAAAATTCAACATAGATTCACAGTTTGGTTGCTTGGCAAAGTCGATACATTTTTTAGACCCAAGGCTAGGTCAAATTTGAGGCATTAGTGATTTAAACCCTTTAAAAGCCCCAGGAAAATGTCTTTATCAGAATCATAAAACATTACCCTGGAGGAAATTGCTTTATACTGTTATTTGATATACTTGCAAAGGTGGTATACTCTAGTACTGTAGTAACATCAGTGTAATGTTTGTATTATTGTGCGGAGTTACTTCAATCTAGAATGCAAAAAATGAAAGAGTAAATGAAGCATTCCAATCAAATTGACTAGACTATGAATGTTGCATGATGTCATATTTCACTCAAACTGATTCACAGTTGTTAGCATCATTATGGACAGTGAAACACTCTGCCTGCTTTTCAAGTAGGCTACTTCACAGAAGTGGTTAATGAAATACATGCTGGAGGAGTGAGAGATAGTAAAATTATACATCCATTTCCCATGGTGTAGCTTTGCTATTCTCCCTGTCAGAAAGCTGTATTTTTATCATCCTGAAAACACTGCTATCATTTGGTTATGCTGAGAGTTTAGCTGACTTGGTGACTGCAGCTTCTTATCTTTCTTTGTTTAGTAGACAAACGATGGCTCTAGTTTTAGCAGTTCTTTAGGGAATCTGTAGTTGGGGCAGCTAGTGGCCTGGATTGCCCCTGCAATCGGAAGGTTGTTGGTTTGAATCACTAAGGGCACCACAAAGGTACCCTTGAGCAAGGTACCGTCCCCACACACTGCAATGTGTTGGGTTAAATGCAATGGACTCAAGCATTGTCCTCCAGAATCAATGTAGTATGTAAAAAAAATACAATACCATTAGTGGCCATAAGTAACCAAAGTAATTCTAAGCACCTTTACAAATCTCAGACTCACTTTATCCTGCACAACAACAATGGACTTGATGTGTTGGGATTGAGATACTTGAGATACAGGTTTTGATTCATCTTTTGCTTGGACACTATGCACTGTGCGCGAAAAAGCTTTCATTTTCAGACTTACAAAGTCAAACATAGTTAGATAATGTTCAAAAACAGAATGTAGGTCACAGATTGTTCTGTTAACTCCCTACCAGAAGTTCAGTGAACTTAAACTTCTTAAACCTTCAAACTTTTTCCAAGTCAAACCAGCAAGTCTTTGGTACCTTCTGTCACTTTGACTTCAGTTTTCTGATCTGTTCTGGCTTGCGGCTGTGTGTAACTGCTGTCGACCCACGCCACTGCTCTCTACACCAACCCACCCAGGAGTGCGCCTTTAAAACACAGGCTGTCTGAAAACATTCACACACACATACACACGGCCAGGTGCATCGGCACTATAGCCCCTATGGCATCATCAGCGATGTTTGCAGTTCTCTGCCCTTCTCTCTGAGGGCCTTTATATTTAGTAAAGCAAAATAAACAGCCCTGCTGCATTGTCCTGCCATCCTCCAGTGCCCACGCAGCAACTCATCTGCTTTTGCAGTCTCTGTCTTTTAAGTGTCTCTCTCAGACAGATTACACAACGTTTCAGACGGATCTTTACACCTGGCCGTCGATCAAATGTCACTGAGGGTTGTCTTGACATACAAAAGAGGGAAATGCATAGTCACCTCCCTCCCTCTCTGTAATCAGTCTTTCTCTGCACCAGTTTCCAATTGCTCTGAAGTTGCAGTAGTCTCTGTAATGTCAATCTTTTTGTAAGTGGGGGTGGAGGTTTAGTGCTATACGACTGTTATAGCAGACAAACACAAAGTCAATAGTCACCCAAATCTTCCCATGAATACATCAAAACTTCCCTCAGCCCACTCAGACTTCATCCATCTCTTCAGTGCAGTGGTACAGACTCATCCATGTGGTTGAACCCACCCCAACACAACCCAACCCAACCTAAGCTGTTCCTGGGTGTATTTTACTACTTTCACATTTCTCCATACGCCACTTTTTCCTAGTGCCTCAGGTCAGTGGAATCTGCAGAAAGGATGGTGCAGTATCACGCTTTTTAACTCAGATGTGGACTCAAGTCACTCAAGTCAAGTCACAAATCTGATGACCTTGGTACTCAACAAAATCAAAAAACACCTGATGCTCAACTTTGACTTGAACATCAAAGATTTGGACTTGCAAATCAAAGTAGAAGAAATGTAGTGAAGCATTTTCATGAAAATTAATTTATCTCCTGCCTTATTAGGAGCAGCTGGTAGCCTAGTGGTTAGGGCATTTGCCCTGTGACCAGAAAGTCTGGGTTTGATTCCCAAGACCACTAGGCACTGCTGAGGCACCCTGAGCAAGGTACCGTCCCACACACTGCTCCCCGGGCGTCGTATTCATGGCTGCCTCCTGCTTCACTTGGTGAATGGGTTAAATGCAGAGGAAGAATTTCGTGCTGTTCACACTGTGTGCTGTGGTGCGTTCATGTATGACAAATGGTCACTTTCATTAGTTCGTTTCATCAATGCATTTAATTGCTTTAATCAAGGAATCAATCAAGAATTAATTTAATTAATTCATTTATTACATTATTAATCAAACATCATTCATTTCATGCTTTAGTAATGGTAAGTCTGATTCATTTGACCAAACTTCTTCTTTTAAAGTGTTTGTTTTCATGCTAATAATTTCATGCCATTCTGTCAGTAGTCAAGTTTATTCATCAAACACATAGATCATTCAATGTGCTTTACAGGAATAGAATAACAATTTAAACAGAAGAAAATAGAAGAAATACAAGAAATAACTGAATACATAGAAAATCAATAAAAGATCAGAAGTACTGATGTTTAGAAGGCGATGGAGGAGAATAGCTCAGTTTTTAGCAGCTTTTTTAAAGATACAGTTGGTACAGATCTGATATTGATGGCCAGTTTATTCCAACAATGAGTAGAATAGTGTTTTAAATGCCATTTCACAATGTTCAAGCTTTGTTTATTTTAGTTTTATGAACAAATGAGACTACTATAAGTATTCTGGAGTATTCTGTCAGGCAATAGTCATTACATTTTGTTGGCAATGCTCAAAAGTGTTATTGAATACTGTGTCCTGATCACTGTGCTTTTATCAGGTTTGTTGTTTAGCACCGTAGGCAGACAGGCAGCAGAGTCCACCCAGAATCGATCTGCCATTACCGACTAAAAGGTCAGAATTCTTGGGTCAGCCCCATGATGTAATGCATGTCAAAGAGTGTAGGTAAGGGTTTCCAAGTGCATAAACACTGATCAGGGTCTGTTGCGAGACATAGCTTGATAAACCTTGGCAAGTATCTTGGCAATTCAAAGAGTGTTTTTTTTTCTTTTTGATAACAGATTAAACATTACTTGAAAACAGTTGAACTACAGATACCCATGCCTTGTTGCCACTGTTGCTTGGTGCAGTGTGTGTAGAGTCAGTTTCACAACAGGCATCGTCAAAGGAGTCCTAGCTCAAGACAGCCAGCGGTGACATTAAAAGATAAAACTCCTTAAGCACAAGAGGAAGAATCCTTGAGAGAAACCAAGCCTCAAAAAATGAGGGGAGAAGTATGGTGGTGGTCATCCACTAGACTTGGTATAGGAAACTCTGTTGCTTCCCATTCTGGTCCCCTTGCCCAATATTGTGTATAAGTACATTATTCAACAGCATTTGGTGCAAATCACTAACATGCAGATCAGGAAGCGATAACTCCCTCTTCCCCATCAGAGACCCTAATGGGACATGGATGTGCATCTTTTGTTTATTCTGATTTCTTGTGATATCAACTTCATTTTACTTATGAAATTGTTATTATAACACTTGAACCTTTTCTTGAAGTAACTTCATAATTTTCTCTAGACCTTGAGGAAAAACAATTTCTTAAGATAACAGTAAATCTGTTATCATGCCAAAATAAAACCATTTTCTTCTTCTCAATGATTATTATTGATTGTCTTACATCTTTGTACATTTTTTCATCTTAATTAAATAAAATGACCTCCAAAGATCTGATATCAATTTTTGGCAGCTGCTATCTCCATGGCAATGTGTATGCCGACATCGATCACACTGCATTTTTAAACAAAATCAAGCACAGAATAAAGTTTGGGACAGCACCTTTTTATTAAATGCCATAGCATTTGCCTGCTCAAGTGTTCCCCAGGTTGTGGCAAACTGGTGGAGCCGTGCTAGTTCCTAGCCTAGGCTACTATTAACCTGAACAAGGTGTTGATGTTAAATACAACAAAAATGCCAAACATTACCCAAATAATGTGATGTCAACAATCAAGTATGGTGTTTGAAGTGTCTTCTTTCTGATCACACTACTGTATCTGCCTCATCAGCTAAGAGTCTGTTGTGGTTCGTAAGCCTCACATGGAACTTTACCTACAACTTCACCTCCTCCTTCCTAGACCATCTGTGCCATTCTCTGCAGTCCTTTTGTCCTCTCTGGTCTATTACTGGCTGCCTGGGAGTGCAGACCCACATTACCACATTCTGTCTTATGTGTTTGAAAAAGCTATAGGGTTAACTGGGGTTTTGGCATGTAGGTAGGTGGGGGTGGAAAGTGAGATTTTATTGAAAGAGTTGTTTTTTTCCCTGTGTTTGCACACTTCCTTCTTGGGGCCACTAAATAATTGGGATGCTGGTCAGTAGTACAGGAGAAGCTTGTGGCATTTGTGTCCTTAGTTACTATTGAACCTATGGCTAAGATCAGCTTAGCAAACAGTCACTGGTGCTTTACATAAGGTTTGTGTGTTTGTGGAAGTGGGGGTCTCTGTCATTTCTCTCATAATGTTAGGGATACTGGATAATCTGTTGTGGAGTGGAGACACACTCAAAGACCCCAGAAATTAAAGAGCTTGTTACTGGAGATAAAGTTGGGGTCAGGTGTAGGTGTAGTAGTACTGAGGTACAATGTTATACAAGTCAGTGGAATGTCCTCACATACAGCTCCTGAAAAAAAGAGACCACTGCAAAATTGAAGTGGTCATATTTTTCCAGAGCCGTATATCATGTGTGTGTGTGTGTGTGTGTGTGTGTGTGTGTGTGTGTGTGTGTGTGTGTGTGTGTGGTGTGTGTGTGTGTGGTGTGGTGTGTGTGTGTGTGTGTGTGTGTGTTAGGCTGACTATGTTGATGTGAAGTACCAGCTCTTAAGTGTTTGCTCTTGTTAACCTCTCTTGCTAAGGTGCAGCATGAAAGGCTCCTGTCTGCTTCTTCTCTCTTAAGTAACATTAAAACCTGCCACAAGTCAAAACCAGTTTCTTTAATATTTTTTAACTCTAGCAGTTTGGAACCTGTGTTATATTGCTTTGCTAACATTTTGAACTGTACTCATTTGCACTCTTAGCCTGTGGGTTGAAAGTGGCTAGCCCCCCTCAGCTACTAATCATTCGACTTCAAAACAGTCTTTTCCTCTCCATGTCTTCTTGAAATTCCTTAAGCTCTTTCGATAACACCTTAAAAGGTACCAGAATGTACGACCCAGGTCAAGTAAACACTGCTTTGTGTATTTTCACTGAAAAATGTTGAGATTGAGCACACTTTTTGTACGACACGCAAGCTGTTTCAAACTCGCGAGATATGTAATCTCTGAAGGCTTTGAGTAAACTTTAAAAACCATGTATGCAAATAGTGAACACCTCCTCGTCCTCTGGCACACTTCAGGCTGTGATGGAGACATAAAAACAGAGATGTTATGTAAAAACTGGTAGAAAGCAGACCGAGGTAAAGAAAGGGCAAAAAACGCAAACACACACACACACACACACACACACACCACAAAGGCAGAAGCTAAATGATTTGTGCTACGAGGCCCATATGAACCAAGCAAGCCTCCACACACAGCAGCAGTGTTCTCCTGTTCCACTGAGAGAGGGAAGCCATTTGTCACTCTGAGAGTTTTTGGCATAGTGGTATAATGAGGCATTTCTCCTCCAACTGTTATTGTAGTAATACTCTGTGTCCAAAACGCATCCTAAACCAAAGATGACTGAGAAAGCAGGAGAATGTGAAAAAGCTGTTGCAGTGAAAAAGAACCCGATCCTTACTAGGACCACCCTCTATGTAAACCCAGATAAATGGTGAAAGTGATTTTACAGAAGTGCAGTATAGGAACCTCACAGTGGATGGGTCAGCCAGAATTCAAATGAACAGTTCTCAGTCAACCAGCCAGGTTTGGAGATGCTTTCTTTAGTTTTGTACTGCAGCTCTGAATGCTTATATATAACATGTATAAATCACACAATTGTGTCAGACTGATAACTATAAGTAGAATAAGCAAGAGTGTATTGGTAGTGCTTTGTACAAAGATCATAAGCTTGTTGACTGAATGTTGCTGTATGTTAGTTGCATTTGCTGCTATTTTATTGCATTTATCCTAGTGGACATCTTCAACAACACACTCACCGTCCCACAGTGCTTCAAGGCCACCACCGTCAGACCTGTACCAAAGAGGTCCACAGTTTCAGAGCTCAACGACTACTGACCAGTAGCACTTACTCCTATTATCATGAAGTGCTTTAAACAGCTAGTTCAAAGCACAGCCACATCAAGAATCAGCCCCCCAATAGACCCACTGCAGTTCGCAGCCCCAAAGACAGTCTGGTGGGCCGGTCTAGGCTCAAAATGTCTGGCCAATTTTTTGTCCCAGTCCAGCCCTGCTGAACACCATCTGCAACTGGATCCTGGACTTCCTTACGGGAAGAACCCAGACAGTCCAGATCAGCAGTACCAGCTTGAACACCATCACACAGTCCACTACTCTTCACACTGCTGACTCACGAATGGACCACCAGCTCCAGCACAAACCACATCATAAAGTTTGCAGACGATACCACAGTTGTGGGGCTTATCAGGGACGACGACGACATGGTGTACAGAGAGGAGGTGCGACGGCTGGGAGTCTGGTGCAAGAACAATCATTTGTTCTTAGTTTAACAAGACAAAAGAGCAGACTATTGACTTCAAGAAGAGCCAGGCTGTCCACCTTCCACTCAACATTGACAGCACCATGGTGGTCAGAATGAGGAGCACCAAATTACCTTGTCTTCATACTTCAGAGGACCTCTCCTGGACCAACAACGCTGTTTCCCAGATGAAAACAGCCCAGCACACTAAATCTTTACATACAGCAATGTCAGTGTTACACTGTTATTTTTTGGTTTGACGTGATTAACGGCATAGCCTAGTGTTTTCAAACTCTGAGGAGGAAAGGGTAAATGGGCTTACGGCTCCACTTTGCTCAGCACTAATTAGGCCGCCACCCCAATTTCACATGACACGAATCTCGCAGTTCATCTTTTGTGGCCCTGGCTGGATGATGCTTTCAGCTGGACGTGAGGAAATTCTGTTTTAGCTACAAATGGAGTATATAATTTGTTGGCTGGTGCGGTTGAACTGCAGTTTTGTAAATGTCTGTCCAGAGACATTGCTTTGGGGCTTAAGAGCAGATAATATAGTTTTTGGGTAAATATATATTATTGGAAAAATATAATAAGATATACTTAGTAATCCCCATGGGCAATTGGTGTGTAGCTTGTGTAAGCCCATTTACCCCAGCTGGTGGCCTGGTGATTAGGGAGTTGTCCCTGCAATCGGAAGGCCGTTGGTTCAATTCCCAGGACTGCCACTGGCACCACTGAGGTCACCTTGAGCAAGGTACCACTTGGTGAATGGGTTAAATGCAGAGAAATTAATTTCTCACAGTTCACACTGTGCTATGGTGTGTTCAAATTTAACGAAAATGGCCATTTTACACTTTATGTGCAACTTAAACAGATACTCGGATGAGGTAGTTACAACTGAAGTGTTCAAATTAGGCAAATGCAATGTTATATGATTTTAGTACTTGCAGTATTGTGCAAGAGAGTTTAACCCAAGCACAATATGTCCAGAGTAAAGTAAAGCTCCTCCAGATTTCTGACAGCTCAAAATAACAGTTAACTAGATCAATGGTAAATTTGAACATGTTGGTAAAAACAATAAGAAAACTGACACTTTTAACTTCTTCTACACCTAATATAATAGAAGGTGACTCTCTCTATAGCCAGTATATGCTTTTCTGACTGTTGATATAGTTTAGTATAGTTAAATAGTATAGTTTTGGGTTAAAATCTTTATGTCTCTGGTAGCCTCTCTTGATTATTAATTCTGTGTGTGGGATGTAGTCCTGAAGTTTTACTAGTTTTTCTGTCATGTTCCTGCACATGCATGCTACACACTAAGCAGCAACCCCGACTCACTAAGCCCTCTTGATATATTTGCGTGTGTGGAGCATTGCGCCGTAGGACATGGCCCTGCCTTATAATGAATGGGAGGTTATGGCGGGAGTGAATGAATGCGGAGGATGGGGAGCTCAGCGAGCTGTGAACTTCAGCTCCCATCAGGGCAGAAGCTTATTAGAGAGATTAGCCTACTAGCGTGAGCTAGCGTTGACCCTGTGTTGCCAGAGGGGCCAAAGGGAGCCAATAATGGAGGGTTTATTTTCCTGCATATTTCCAGTCTTTTAAATGCAGTCTGATCTATGTCTGATCTACTGTTTTTATTAAAACAGTAAAACCAAAATATGAGTATGAATGGTTCGTTATAGTCTTATAGAAGTGATATGGCCTTCGTCATTGGGTCTGACTTGCTTCCTTTGCCTTAAGCGTTCATATTGATGGTTGTAGTCAACATCATCTCCAAATAAGCAACTCTGAGTGTGTATCGGGGGGAAAAATTAATCATTTTTTTAAATCTTCCTTTCCATATCATCCCTTGGTGCAACTTTTTTCAAAATACCCAACATAAACCAGAAACCTTTATCAAGTACACTAGTTAATATGGTTTGGCAGTACTATCCTACAATTGGAGTAGCTGATGTATGATGATAGTTTGTTGAAGTATAATAACAGCCAGAGGCAGTGGTATGATTGAGGGCGGCGGGACTAGGCCCACCCATTATGTCAGTACATTTCTTCCTATTATGAGGTCTATGCTTCATACATCTCAGGAGGGCTGTTAACATCGATTAAATTACAAGTCATGTAATCCGGTGATTATTTTTATGAATAGTCAAGTAATTATAGCAAATTGTAATAGCAAAGATTTTATTTTTGTTTATATGCATAACATTCAACTACCAAAAGATGTGTATTGACCCTACTGGTTGGGTTTTCTGTCTCCAAAAAGTGATTTGATTCTGGAATGTACATTCAAACTGCAGTGGCTTTATAATTGCATATGGATTCCCTGTTAATCATTTAGATTACTTAGTAATCACTAAGCTAATTCCTTAAGACCATACATTTAAATGTAATGGATTATTTTGCTGAGTAATTGATTTTAACCATGTAATTTCAACAGCCCTACTTCTCAGTGTTCTGAGGTTGACGCATAGAAGATGCCTCATGGTTCAAAAGTCTCTACTTTGTTGCAGCCACCACCCCGGCCCACCTGTAATTTTGTTTGGAATTTTGTCAGATTGCTACATTTGGGTGACAAATGGAGGCTGAATCATTTTGGTGTACTTCTGGATATGAGAGAGGCCATTCATTTCTCCCATAGAGAAAAACTCCCAAGAGTTCTCCCAAGAGTTCCTTGTTTTAGACACGTTGACTATAAAATGACCACAGTGGTCTTTCGCAATGATGCTACAATTATAACATAAATTATGCATGCAAAGGTTTTGGTGCAACAAAATAGGAGCTCTTAAAACTCCAGTGTTTAGATGTCTGAGGGGCATAAAAATTTTTTTTGACCCAGGAAATCTTTCATGGTCTTATTGGAAGCAAAAAGAAGTAGGAATCCCCACACTGGCTAAGCGATGGTGTTTTTGAACACAACTCGACTCGTTTTTTGGTTCAGTCTCTCAAGTTTACGCAGCTTGCTCATCACTCTGTTCCCTTCGGGGGTGCCAGCTGAGCAAGAAATGATATACACCCCTGCACAAAAATTAAAAATGAGTCATATCAGCGTATTACTTATAATAATGTAAATTCTTATTCAGACTTGATTACATGGTCATCTATGCTTAAACTTCAACCCCCTCAGGTAAGCTAATAAGGGGGTATAATATTTTTAGACTAGTCTACAACAGTTTCTTCGTTGGGGTCACATTGTGTGTGTTCAAATTATTTTTTTTCCTCTACATACTCCTGTATAAAACATGCTGTAGATATTCTAACACCTTTATAAAGATCCTTTTTCTCCTCATTGTGATTAGCTGAACTTTGTGCACAAACTCTACTTCTTTTACATATTCTGAGGCCATTTATGCCTCATTATGATAAACCGAACTTTGTGTACAGACTCTAAATTTAACCTGAGGTCTTTTGAAGATGGAGGGACGCCTCGTGTGTCTTGCTGATTAACGAGACGAAGACTGTACAGGCCAAGTGTGTGCTATTTTGGTCTGTAAATGCAGAGTTCTGCCGTGGGTTTGAATGCGTGCTACTATTCTTAGCGCTTCCAGTTTGGAGTGTGAGGGGATTCAGCAGATGGACTGACTGCACTGAGGCGTGCATGCGGTGACTCCGCAGCCTTCATTCACAAGCACAGTGTACATATGGAAGAAACACATGCCAGTGTTTTCCAGCTGCATACCTAGGAGCTATTTCATAAAGGAGGGTTTCATGTAATAAATCAGGACTGGCCAGTGGGCGTGTGGGTCAGGTGCATTCCTATTGAGGCGTTCTCTCATTTGGCCTAAAATAATTCTGCAGCATTTTTTAATTAAATTTCTGTCTGCTGTATCGCTGTTGAACTGATAACTTCTCCTTAGAAAAGAACTGAAAACCTTATACTCTGCTGACTCACTGTGGATCTCCTTTGGGCTAGAAACCACTAGACACATGGATATTGGTTTCAATTCAGTATTCGAAACAGTAAAGTAAAAATTAAAACCTTTATCTCTTCTTCCTTTGTCAGTTAGGTGACTGAGCTAAGTGCGTATGTAGGTGAACCAGTTCCCCAAAAGTTATTAGTTTTTGAGAAACCCCTCCTTAAAGCAGAGCAAAGCACAGTCTTGTGAGGAGACCTTATGGAATCTGTTCTTAAAATGATTTATATCAGTAAAAAACATGATCAAGTAGGAGTTCTGCACCACTGCACAGAATAAGTATGCCTACAATCCATCTCTGAAGGAACTGATTTAGACATGTGCTTCCTTTGAGTTGATGAAAGTGTTCTGACATTATTTTGCAGTGATTCTAACCTAACTATCCCTAACCCTCTATTATCAGTGTGTTTTCCTGTTCGGAGGAGCATTTGGAAATTATTGTATACCGTAATTGAATTTTCCAGAGACATCTCGCTTGAAGAAATACACCCCTGCCTGCATTTCTTCACTAACCTTGTCTAAAGCTGGAGATACCCACCTGTGCTGAAATGTGTTTCAATTTCCTCTGCTTTAGCACGCCTGATTCAACTCAGCTGCTAATTACCAAGGCCTTTATGAGTTGATATAGGTGTTTTTACAGCAGGGGACATCTGACATCTCTGCCAGAGAATTACAGCTTATTCTAAAGGACCTGAAATATTTTTCGAAAGAAATTAGTTTGATGTAAACATTAGTTACATAATATACCATTTATTCCATAATGTCCATACAGACCACTGCAATTTCAGCATCTCTATGTGTATGACAACCATTTCATGCCAGTGTCTGTTAAATTCCTACACAAACACCTCATTCTGCTTTATGAGGTACTGATTAGTGATCACCTGAATC
>JBBPDE010124656.1:0-16882 GCA_037974605.1 Nannopetersius ansorgii
GAACACGGCGCCCGGGGAGCAGTGCGCGGGGACGGTACCTTGCTCAGGGTACCTCAGCAGTGCCTAGCGGTCTTGGGAATCGAATCCGGACTTTCTGGTCACAGGGCGAATGCCCTAACCACTAGGCTACCAGCTGCCCCAATTGTGAGATTTTGTACGTGTTGATGTGTCAGTATGTGCTAGTCTGAGTGTGTTAATGTTAGTCTGAGTGCTGGTGTTTGTGAGTGTAAGCGTGCTTGAGTAGTTAGTGAGTGTGCATTTTATGTGTTGCATGTACCTCTCCATCTCCTTTAACATAAACTGTAGGTACAATCTTCACAAAGTACTGGTACATCATAGAGGCTGAAAAATAAAGAGAGTTTTTGAGGTTTAATGCTCAGTGTTTCGGCGCTTGAATGGTTTCTGTTCTAGGAGTTTAATGTTCGGTGTTCTGGGGGTTTAGTGTTTGGGGTTTGACTCCAGGGGGCGCTCGCGGTCCGGACTTTGATAAGCTCTTCTGAGTGATGGCGTCCTGCTGAACACCTCGATCACAACAATTTTCTGGCTAAAACTGATCAACATCCCGAGATTTCTCTCCACAGCAGACCATCACTGATTTGGAAAAGGTACGTAGAGCTCAAGGATCCTCGGTTCCTCATATTTCACCCCAGATATTGAGGTTAAGGGCCAGATTTGAATTTGTTGAAGAAGGTCGAGGACACATGCTAACCGCTAACATTTAGCATGTGTGGATAAACATGAACCTGTAAGGTAATTTCTAAAGCTTTAAAAATCTTTTTAAAGAATGAATTTGGCTTATAACTTCTTATTCGACTCCTATATTCCACCTTAAACGTTGTAGGAATCACAGAGAATGCGTATAATTTTAAGGTGGACCTGAGCAAACCTGCTTAATAGTCTGTCTTTAAAGAATAAAGTAATAAAATGTCTTAAAATTATTTTACTAATAGAGGTATTAAAGTGTACATTTATTTCGAAAGGCCAGGTTGCAAATAAAGCATTAGTTTAACAGTAAAGTACATAAAACAGCCTGAAAACAGTTTCTGTAATCTGTAAATCTTTTCCTAAAGGCCAGGTTGCAAATAATGCATTACTTTAACAATACAGTACATAAAACATACAGTTCCACACCCAAACAGTCTCAGTTTTGGAAACACTCATAAACCATAAAAACGACAATGTAAAGATAAATATGTAATTTAGTTATTTAATGTTTAATGTTTGTTTGCAAATAATACATTATTTTAACGTTATGTGATGTCTCATCTGGTCTGTTACAAAGTAACCATTGTTAATTGTGGCCATGTTACAAAACTGATAAGATTAAACTGAATAGACTAAGAAAAACATAGGAGCTGTGTTATGGTATTTAAAAGTGTGGAGCAACTGTATAATGTAATTAGTAAAATGATGCAAAGTCACATGTCCACACTGCAGACTGTCAAGTAATTGCATCATGATGATGGTGTTTCAGTGAATTACACTGTTGAGAAGTCTGACATCTTTTAAAATGTTTGTAAAGTATAGAAATCTGAGCAGAATCTGTAGTGTAGTTTAGGCCAATCCAGAAATTGTCACTTCTCATCTCTAATGGATATGTCATGCCCTGTCTAGAACCGAACAGTGCACTACATAAGCTATGCCTATGCATAAATAGCTGCAATATTTTATATTTGTCTAGTGTGCTTTTTATGCCATACTGTTGTGTATACCTTTATTCTATTGTTTTGCTGCTCTTACCTTTGTACTGTACAATTTCTGCTGTAACAATGTAAATTTCCCTCTTGTGGGATTAAAGATTTATCTTATATGGAGATCACTATATTTCCCATTGTGTTGCTGCCTAGAAAGTGTACTGGGTACAGGTAGCTACATTAACTCAACCTGGGATTTCATCTACATTTTATAAATATTTACAAATATTACCCGTTTGTCGAGTGTCCAATAACTATTTTCACTACATACAATTCCATTGTTATCTTTATATGACAAACTCCTATATTGTGAGTCTAAAAATGTAATTACGGTGTTTACTTAGATGTTCCATTGTTATTGTATATGCCAAACTTGAACTTAACCTTTTCTCTGTTAACTCAAAGCAAGAGGGGCTGTGAGAAAGGCTCTTTTGAAATTTTGCAATCAGTATCCAACACCATCCTACTCTTTGCAGATGCCGGTAGCTGTAGGACCGTACGGGCAGACTCAGCCGAGCTGCTTTGACAGAGTCAAGATGGGTTTCATGATGGGCTTTGCAGTTGGAATGGCAGCGGGTGCCATGTTTGGAACATTCTCCTGCCTAAGGTCTAAACTTTTTTTTTTAATTGATCTTGTTACTGGGGTGTAAGATTTAATCCTCACTACTCAGTCATGGCCTGATGTACTAAAGATTGGGAGGCAAGCAGAATGATCACTTGAGATTGCTGATTGGTTCAACAAAGCACCTGCATATTGTTATTAGTAGAAAAATGCAAAATACCATGTATACAGTGCAAGCTGTCAAGTTCTTACAACATAATACTGTTACATTCATACTGTGTTTACATAAGTAGATGTATCATGCTAGAACCGTTAACTCCAGATGAACAATGGTTGACCAGCATGGCTCAAAATGAGGTCACATCTCACACCTGTATATTAATTAAATTTTTTTAATGTCCAGAATTGGGATGAGAGGCCGGGAACTAATGGGTGGCGTGGGGAAGACCATGATGCAAAGCGGCGGCACATTCGGCACCTTCATGGCCATCGGGATGGGCATTCGCTGCTGAGACTACACCAGACTGCACTGTTCACTTTTTGGGACTCCAACTGATCACTCATGTCACTATGCCACATTTATAAAGGTTGTGTCAATAAAAAGTTAAAATGATAAACCTGTTGGATCATCATCCAGAACAGGGCTGCGGAACGTGCCCCAATGTGCTCATATTCTAAAGGCCATTTACGTACATGGACATTTTTAATACGTTTTAGTGAAAATAAGGGGTGAATGAACAGTAACAACCATTCTGCAGCCACTGACTGCGTGTGGAGGACTAAGGAGTGGAAGATACTTTAACTTTAGATTGCCTTAACTGAGGCATTGAAATCAGCCTTAACCAGTAAATTACAACTGATAGCCATCACTGGAATTTAGTTTAGTTGGGTAGTCGACATAAATTGTTCTTCAGTTAAAGCCAGAAGAGTGTGTGTGTCTCCTAACAAACAGAAACTGGGCTCTTGAGTTTAGAGCAAAGTCCTCACAGGAAAGTGTCCACGCAGCAGCCGTCTGAACACACTCCGGCAGTTAAGTCCGCTCATAAAAGACTGGGTTCCTCTGTAGGCTTTTCTCACTTGTGGTCTCAACAACAAACTGATTGTCCATGTTTTATCCAAGGATGGAACTTTCGCCATCAATGGCCACAATGCTGAATCAACGCTTTCCTATTAATTTTCCAACAAGAGAACCGATTTCTCCTTTTTCTTGTGCCTCTGGTATGACTATCATAAATCTATGTAGGGGATTGAGTTAAAAATGACACTGTTCAGGTTCATTAGAGAGAAATTGGAGCTGTGGCTAAGACTCCATAAATCCAACCTCTTATACTGTCACCACCATTAGCAGTACATTCAGTTATGTTGTTTGAAAATATACAGTTTTATAAATAGATTTTATCCAATTTGATCTTCCTATTTTCATTTGGATACTGTTCTTAAAGGTCTGTTCACTCAAAAATCTAAACTTCTCAGTATGCCCTGTTGGTCAATTAGCTAAGATGTGTTTTTACTCTTCAGGTTGTTAAAAACCTATATCCTCAATCCAATTCTGAAGCCTGGAAATATGTTTGTTTTAAAATATAGCTGGCCCTTCTGTAAACCATTTCTTTAATTCAGCCAAAACTAATACATAGTGTTTCGATTTTGAAGCAAGATTGAAGAGGACTGTATCCTGCTGTGCATCTGCATAGGGTTTCATTCTCCTAGTTCTAAAGGATAAACTTTGATCAGAACTCTATCAAAAGCTGTTTAATTACTGATGGGTGTAACCTACCTTGTGGTGCTGCCACATTAGTCCCATCTAGTGGATTCACTATTCCTGGATAATCTTTTCCAAATGAGAGGTGTTTAATCAAATGGGTCATGTTGATCTGAGTGTAGAAGAAATAAAATAAGTTCAGGCAAACCGATAGAGATGACACTGCTGAGGGTACATGAAAAAAAAAAAAGGGGGGGGGGGGGGGGGGGGGGCGGCCCTTCCCCTCTCCCCCCCCCCCCCCCCCCCCCCCCCCCCCCCCCCCCCCCCCCCCCCCCCTCCCCCCCCCCCCCCCCACCACTTACATTGTCCAGTCCAAAACTCTGCAAATCATGAACTGGGGGATAAAAAAATAATTCACATGATTAACTTTTTGCAAAGACTTTCCAATTTCTGTGGTTGTGCACATTACTTGACATCTGATTAGTCTACAAGGTTGCAGGATTGGAAATAAGAGCACAGCACAGAATATTAAGAGGCAGGTAGGAACACTGATTACATGAATGCAGAATTGTTGAGAATGTCATATGATCAAATCAAATGATTTCAAGATTAATTAATTTAGGATTATGTAGAGAAAACATGAGCTACTGGCTACCATAGTGATTTAGTAACAAGGTAAAGTCAAATTCATTATTTATTATACGTTATTTATTAATCGCTTAAGACTGTGTGTGGGAATATCTATGAAAGTGAAAAAATGACTTACTTTCCACAGCATGCACTGCAGAAAGAAGAGAAAAGAGTCACCGGGTGGTTTTGTTTTGTCAAGAAACTGTCCAAGAGGACATGCCTTGTGCTCTACAGTCACTGCAGTGCTGTTCTACATAACTGGCCAGATTTTGTCTTTTGTTATAACTGGAAAGGGGCTCATCATCTCTTTTTTCTGTAGCAGACCTCAGTAATTTAACATAGTTTAAAAATGCTCCATCCAACAGACTTCCTTAACTAATCAGTACACATTTCAGCAGAAGTGTATTCTCCATTTGTAAATATAGCATGGATTGTCTACCTTGTTACTCAAGAAGAGGGAAAAGGGGTAAATTTATATCACAAACCACACTGATTTTCCCACATCATTGTACATTCTACTTTTAGGCTGAATTGGCAGCTTAATAATGGATTTATTTTGAGAATCAATGAAGCAATCTTGCCTCTGTCTAGACATCAGAGATCATATTTTTCCAAATGCAGAACGGCGGTATTTTTTTTATCACGCGATAAAAATCTTGGGCCGTTAACGGCCCAGCACTAATGTATAAATGTATATATATATATACATATATATATACATACATACATACATACATACATACACACACACACACACACACACACACACACTTTTAGATGCACCTCCCAGAAGACTGATGTGTATCGGGCTAAGAAAACTTTGTTCTGCATAATTGCATTTGGTGCTTTGCATTAATGACACAATGTGAGATATATTTCAGATAAAAAGCATTATTTGCATTTCTGTTGTGGAATGCATTACTGTGTGAGGATCACTAATTGACACTCATTATCTGACACTGTGATAGTCAGAAATAATGTGATATCTGATCAGTATCACCCAGCACAGTTACCATGTAATTTATGACTGAATTGATAAAAGCCTTAATTTTTCTGCCTGCTTGAAGACTAGTGTGCCAGCCCAGATTCTCAGGTGTCTAGACAATAAGAGTCAAGTCAAAGAAAGAGACAGATGGACAGGCAAAAAGCAAGAGAATGATGGAAGGCTTATATGAATGTGCATTCTTCATTCATGCATAAAAGGAGGAACACAGACAAATGATGGATGAACTAAATATCACATCAAGCTACTTACCCTTTCAGTTACATTTATCCCAGTGAAATAAGGTCATGGCTGCATGCAAAGGAACTAACATCCTCTGGTCTTGAGCAAACCATCCTTTAAAGCACCATTAACTGTTTTAACCAGCTGTCCTGACCTCTTCACATCCCAGTTGTTGGGGGGAACTGATCAAAGATTAACTGATGTAATTTTATTGTGATTTCAAAATGCAAATTATTGTCATAATTACTGTGATGTATTTTGATCCTATAAATCATTGCATTTTTGACTGCAAATGATTTCACCAAAAGTTATCCAATTACCTTTAATTATATCCAAAATGTGTATACAGGTATTTCATACATATAAGAGAAACAGAACCGTGACGTAAACAGACTTCTTTAACAAATGCTTTATTTCACAGCAATTTACTCCGGCTGGTGAATTTTAACATCAGAAATGTTATAGTTTTCAATTCATGACTAAATGAGGGATTGAATCCTGCTCTCCTGTGCACAGGATGGTAGTGGAGCTACACAATCAAGCCCTCTTAACAGTGACTAAAACTAACAGAAAGCTTGCGCTGCTCAGAAACATGACTGTCTTGTGGATTAATAAAGAAATAACTACAGTTATATTTGAAGAATGAATACAAGTTATAAATATTAACCATTGTATTGGAGAATATCAAAATGTGAGCCTCATGTACTATTTTTAAAATCCAAAATATCTCAGTCTGTTATATCAGTGTTCATTTTTTCCCCTCTTGCCTCCACTTAACTGATTATACCACCTTGTAAACCCCCATAAACTATTTAAAGCAGATGTCCTCTATAGTCCAATTATAAGGCAACTGCTACAGGTCCCTTGATTTAATATCAAGTCCTTTAAGGCCCAATTCCTGCAACTTTCCTGCATTTCCAGCAGCTTATGGCACAATATCCACTTACATTTTTGATGCTATATTTGCATACAAGAAGAAAAATGCTTTGATACTTTTACAATGTTTATATGCTACACCCCCCACTTTATATATAAAAATCTGAGAAAATCCACAACATGGACCCTTTAAAGACTAAAGCATTGCCTGGCCTTAACTAATGCCACAGACCAGAGGTTGGAATCTACTGAAATTTGAGTGAAGTTAGGTCAGTACTTACCGTGTACGTGAGACTGCTGAAAGCTCTTTCCAGGGGCAAAGTGGAAATTACCTGCCACCTAAAGAAAAAAACAACAGAAAAAAACAACTGAGAACATTCAAAAGACCAGAGAACTCAGTTTAAAGAAAAAAAAGGGGGTTAATGCGCTACCTTATTAACTTCGAGGAAGCCATAGACCTGGCAGCCCTCGTTCTTCTGTTCCTGCATCTTCTGGCTGAAGCCTTCTCTCTTACACTGTTCGATGGTGTCTGGAGTCTTAAAGGCCCAACCACGCCGCCGGTACGCCTCTCGTACGTCGTCGCACGTGTTACAGCATCTAAACACCAGTGGAGCAGTCAGCAGTAAATCAGTGTGAATGGGAAATCACTAACTTTCTGCATGAAACACATCAGAAAGTTAGTTGAATGGTTTCTCCCAATGACGGATGGTGTGGTGGAATACTAAGGACTCAACATCGACAACAACAAAAGAAAATACATGTGATTGCATGGGTGCTATAAAGACACCCAAACACCAGCATCTCCTCTGACTCTCCTCATTCAGCATGTCTCGTTTTACCACTCACCCACAGAGTGGGGTGTTAATGCGCTGTCCCTTACCAAACCATTTATGGTCAAGGACTGCTGAGAAATAGACGGAGCAAAACACTCTCATGCATAGCCAACAATGGGCTGATTATTTTTAATTAAGAAACAAAAAAAGATTGATTTAATTAAGCCACAACAAACTTTTTGTCATGAGTTGTAGTGTCTTGAAGTCTGTTTATGAATCTGTTGTGTCTAAAAATGTATTCAGAAAAAAAGTTCACCTTTTAAATGATTTTTTTTTTCTTTTCATTTTTTGAGCTCATGGTTGACACCAGAGACAACCACCCTGCAGAGTGAACAGTGATCCAACTCCAGTTATTCAACTGAGTTACATATGTTTCAATAAGCACTTAGTGGTTAATTAGTGAGCAACACTTGTTCCCCATTGTGATAATGCTTAATACATTTTAAAACATGTTATGGCACCTTCAGTAGCAGCAGTGAACCCTGCAGCAGTCTTAATGCCTACAGCTCACCATCTCCCCCTTCTGCTGGAGTGCAGTAGAAAACATCATTACATTTTAATTGAAATACATATAAATGTTGATATGATGAGGTGAGGAGACTCTCGAACAATGGTTTGCCAATTATCTGCTGACAACGATATCTGCTGAATACGATCCTGAGGGATTTAAGCAGGAAATCCTGTCTAGGTCACATTCTTGTGTTTGGTAAGGTTTACTTTTAACCTGAACTGTTTGCCTGGATTCCACATGTGAAGAATGGCCTAAATCAGGTATAACAGGTCAGGTCTGTTCATGAAAAAATCTTTTCTCAAGCCACACATTGAATGAACACCTACATCTACTTTTGAACATTATGTCTTTTTTTTTTTAATTACGAACCAACAAATGGCTAGTTTCAGCACTAACAGCTAAACAGTATCTCAGAAGTCCAATTAATTTTTTTAAATTCATGAACATTGTGTGCTAAAATAGCTTCTGCTTGAGCCTTCATCTTCTTGCCCAACCCTAAAAAGTCAAATGTTCCATTTTCTAAAATTGGGATCCGTTTTGTTTAAAATCATAAAAGACTGCATCTGTAATCATCAGCTTTTCTTGTAAATCATAAAGAGTGCTGAACATGAATGTTATAGTAAAGTGCACTAGATGAAGTGTTCATCCATACAAAGTCTCCTTTCCCCACTAAGGCGTGGGTGGGGGCAGCAAGAAGCTAAAAAAAACTGTTTTTTGAGGATGAAAGACCTTGTTAACATCTCATTCTTTTGTGTGCATTGCTGTTCCTAGTTTTTCCTGTTCTGCTCAATTCCTTGCACTTCTGCCTAGATCAAGCTCTACTCCGTCGCCTGCAAATGGTTCAAAATGCAGCCATTTGTCTTTTAACCAGAGCTGCATTGGCTTCCTGTACATTTTAGAATTCAATATAAAATTGTATTTCTGTTTTTTAAGAGCCTTCATGGATTGGCACCTTCATATCTGACCGATCTCCTAATCCTTCACACTCCAACCAGAACACTGAGCTCGTCGTTGCAGGTCCAAAGTGCTGGAACAGCCTTCTTGTTAGATCAGCACCAGACTATGAGCATTTTAAGAAACTTCTTAAATCACATGTTTATACTGGCTTAACTCTGATTGTATTCTGTTTCATTTTTCTTTTATTTACTTTAAATATCTATATATACCACTGAGATGCCACTTGGTGAAGGGTTTAAATGCAGAGGAAGAATTTCACACTGTGTGCTGTTTACGTATGACAAAAAAAAATCCCTTTACACTTTTATTAAGCTGCTTTTTATGCTTATTTATACTGTTTGCACGATTCTCTTCTTCATTGCACATTGTTTCCAATCACTGTATGTTTGTTTTCTTATTCTGTATCTCTTTATTTTCACAGTTCTGTATGTTGCATTATGTCTTATGTCTGTCACTAGGTGTACACTCTGTTTTACAAGACCTTTGCCATTTTGTCTCAGAAGAGTAATATTCCTCCTCTTCATCATCACAGACATGGATGTGTTAACATCTAACATACTGGAAAAAGCCAGTACACAACTTTTCTTTTTTATTTTTTTTTTACAATTTCACATATTTTGTCATCATTCCTACTGCCAAGTGATCAATACCGGACCTGAATACCTGTGTTGGAATCTGGGTACTCCTCTTGCCAGTGTAAAGAGTTTACTGAGCCAATGCTGTGCTGTGCCACACGGTCTGCTGGTTTAGATATGACTTCTTGGACACAAATATAGTCCTGACCTACACCACACAAACTACACTGAACTGGAACCTCATTCAGACATTGCTTGTACTCTTTCTGAATTTCATCCCATCAGCACTCATGAAGTGTTGTGTTGTTTCTGTTCAGTTCTTTGTGTTGGAGGAATGCTGTTTCTTTTCACTGTGTACTCTGTATATGGCTGAAATGACATTTACATTTACCTACTTGCCTTAAACTTGTCATTGAATTTGTGTGTAGAAAAATGTCCTATAGGTTTTGAAAGACACACCTCAAGTCTTCAGTTTCTGCTCCGTAGCAGCTCTCACATCGTTCAGGATCCAGCTTACTGGGATCAAATATCTCACCTTCCTCTTGGCCCAAATCTGTACAGAAAAACACAAATACAACTTTCAACACCTGTATCTAGAGAAAAGGGGTGAACAAATTTCAAACATAATTCTTCCTTTTTTAAACTTTTCAGAAAACCCGGTTAGGAGGACGTGGGTTTGAAGGTCAGAATGCTTTTTGTCTAATGTGCTTGACTGCTTGTCTGTTTTATCCATGGTATCAAGTCAAGTAGGTTTCATCGTCATTACTGCTATATACACACAGTATACAGTAAAAACTTTTATTATTTATCTCCTTTCTGTAGACATTGCAGTTCCAAACCAAGCATACACTTGATGGCAATGCACTTTTAAAACTCATTCAAGGCACAGAATTGGGTTTATTGATACTAAAGAGAAAAGTCATGGTATGTCCCTTAATATACTGAATGATACTGCAGTCATAATACATATCAGTATAATTGCAATTCTCATTTTATCTACATCATGCAGCTCTAGAACATCTACTGTAAGCTGGGGGACTGAAATTAACCTGTCTCTGATCTATCTGACTTAGTAGGTCTATCTAATAAAACAGGTTATACCAACCATGTTTTTCTGCTTCAGTGTTGACTGGTTTGCCATCTTTGTCCAGTCTTTGTTTGAACAGGTTGTGCTCCACGTCCAGTTGCTGCTCTCCAGCCACATCCATGGCGTCGATGCTCAGATCTGAGGGACATGGGTGAAATCGAATAGAAAAATCTCAAGAGTCTGCATTAGACACTCTTTGAGTTAACTATTATTGTAACACAGTGAGATCAAATTTAATTTTATTTATTCAGCGCTTTTTACAATCAATGTTTGTCCCAAAGCAGCTTTACAGAGTCCAGGTCTGAGCACCTAGTGAGCCAAAGGCGACGAAAAACTCCCTAAAGCTGGAGGAAGAAACCTCAGAAAGAGCAAAGACTCAAAAGGGAACCCATTCATGGAGAAACAACACAGAGAATTTTCTACTCACAGGCACAAGGCATATGAGGGAATAACACATCAATGTTAATCTTGAGTTTGTCCCCTCTTGAAGTGTCCACGAACAGTTCAGGATGGACCTGTAACAAGAAGAGACAACTGTTGAGAGATTCTATATATAATAAACCACTTGGAATTATTTTATTTTGGAAAGTTTTGATTATGCAACTGTCCTTTTAACAGACACATACTGGAGTCAAGCACACAACACTGAATAAAACCAGACACAGTCATTATACTGGGCATTATTTTAGAGCTACTGAAGTTATACAGTACAGTATTATAGTAGTGAGCAAATGTCTTGGGCCTCACTGTTTTGTTTTGAATCAACTTGTTGGTGCAAAAATACTCATTTGTTTCTGTTAAACTGTCTGAACTTTGGTATATTTTAGGTCGATTAAAATTCAAAAAATGGACACAAGTGAGACAACCTGCTATGCGCCTAAAGATACAAGGAGCCTAGATAAAGGAGTTCCAAACACTAAACATTCAGCATCACCAGTATATTGATCACCACCTGATCATCTGGAATTATCGGCTCCTGTTTGGGGACTTCAGTTGGATGGTCTTTATTCTGTTGTTCTGTCTTAATAAATATAAAGTCCCTCAGGAAGCTTGGACAACTGTTCCTCAAAACCACATCAAAATACAAGAAAGTCTGGATCTTTAGAAGGAAAATATGGGTCAAGGCTGTTGCACAGTGCTGTATATCACCCAGCAGTAGCAGTGTATGCTTGACACTCACCTCCTTGGTAAGATAGTACTGTAACTCCGAGAAGAACAGAATCAGCATGATGAGCCCACTGATTATAGTAACTGTCAAAAAAAGTTGAATGTCATTGCAAAAGCAGTTAAGTTCAGCTATGTCTGCTCACAGGGTTTCATGCTGGTAGAAATTACTCAAATGGAGCTACCCTATACGGACAAAAGTATTGGGATATCCCTGTTTTTTCAGGGTTTGGGTTAGACCTCTTACTTCCAGTGAAGGACAATCTTAACGAAGGACATCCAGCACCTTTGGGATGAACTGGAATGGAGATTGTGCCTTCTCACCCAAAATCAGTGCTTGACTTCATAAATGCTCAACAGAATGAATGGGCACACATTTCCACAGAAACTCCAAAATATTGTTGGCAGTCTTCTAAGAAGATTAGAAGCTGTCATAGCTGCAAAGGGGGACCAGCTCCATATTCAAGTCTATGGATTTGAATGCAATGTTGTTAAAGCCCGTTAATGGAATGGTTAGATGTCCCAATACTTTTGTCCACGTGATATATGGGGGGAAACTCAGCTTAATCTATATAAAATCAAACTCCAGACTGTACTGTATGAAGGTGGGGTTTACTTCACGCTTATGGAGGGTTTACTTCACGAATAAAATATTTCTAACAGCAATTTAGCAACATATGAAAGCTGAATTTGGCTAATGAGATATTAGGTTGCTGTAACTCTCCGTTCCACCTTAAATCCGTGGTGTTTACATTGAGGCTACGACGAGAGACACTCTGTAACTGCTGAGGTTTTTAAGGTGGACCGCACAGTTCCAACACGGATCCACAGTTAGCCTCGTTAGCAGCAGTTCTGGGACCCATAACTTTACACTCCTGCTCCGTTCAGGCTCAGCGAGGATTCCGTGATGCCTACCTGTGGCTCCGCCGCACGTTTTGATCCTAAAATCTTCCAGAGTTTTGGGATAAGCGTCAAATTGTTTGAGTTTATTTAACGCGTCCATCTTCGCTCCCTGTATCAGACAGACCTCCCGGCTCCCTTCCGGTAGGTGTCCTCTCAGCCAATCAGATCAGACCGCGTCGGAGGCTGTAGATCAGTATGTCAGGAGATTTACCTTCGCGGAGGGAGGCGAGAGTTTTTGTAGATCTGTGATAAAAGTCTTCATGAATCATTAATATTTAAACATAAAAATGTAAATATTCAAATATGAATAAAATAACAAAGATACCATGTATGAGTACCATTTTTAAGCAATGGTGGGATTTACTCTTCTTCTTTAGTTTTATTGCAACGATGGTGTGATTTTTTAAAGCATTTTTGTATCTAAATATGTATAATATTTTATGTATTTACTAAAAATATTTACTCATTACTTATTATTTCAAAAATTGGCTAAGTGTGACGAAATATTTTTTTTTCCTAAGAATTTTGACTAGTATTACAAAAATAATGGCCAAATATTCCAAAATAATCCGTTAGTGAAGTGTAACTTATTTTGACTTAAATTTAGCTAAATCTCAAAAATAATCGTATCAAAAATTTTACTCAGTGCATTGAAATACCTGTTCATTCCAATAATGCCCCCCATCCCAAAATGATCATTAGATTTCTGAAGTCTTTTATTTGGACTAAATTAGGTGGGCCGAGTCTGAGGCTGTTGATCTGTAAATCAGGAGATTTACCTTCTTCACCTCGGTGTAGAGCCACAGTGTTTTGTAAATCTGTGATAAAAGTCTTTCCAATATTTATAAAGTAAAAATATCAAAGAGATGATGTATGAATTAAGTCCTCAATGGTGGGATTTTTAACATATCATTTTGCCAGGTAGAGATCATTTTACATCCATCTTAAAATAATGACTTACATTCTGACAATATTTACTTACTGCTTATTTTCTCAAAATTTTGACTGTTGAAACACATATTTATATTTATACCTCAGACTTCTGACTAAACACAGCACAATATTGGTCCCCTACCCCAAAATAATCACTTGGATTTGTAAAGCATGTTATTTTGAGTAAATTAAGTTAGACTGTCCCAGGCCATAGATCTGTATGTCACAGGATTTACCTCTTCTGCCTCAGACTAGAGTCTTTTGTAAATCTGTGATAAAAGTCTATCTAATATTAAAATAAAATCAGATACAGTGTAGGAATTTAACAGACTTATGTAGGACACTGGCACTGGAATGGTTGTCATACTCATACACACATATGTAAATGACATACATGCATAATAGCAAACATATCAATTACATCTGTGTATTGTTATAGTCCTCTTGGTTTTTTTAATTATTTCCTGCAACTATGTAATTTAACACGTATTTTAGAGAATTTTGGGTCGAGAAAATTGACATTTATGTAAATAATGGTCCGATAAAAAAATACAAGTAAACTATTCAATTTTGCAGCAATGGGGAAAAAAAAATAACATTTAAAAAATGTGTCATATTGATATAATTTCAAATTAATGGACATCAAACCTAAAATATTCACTTAGATTCCTGAAGTATAACTTGGCGGAATACCGCCAGTCACATCTTAGAACAGTATTAAAGGAAAATGCTGGAAAAAATTACTATTCTTGTAAAGGAAATAAAACAAAAGACAGTAACTCCATTTTGCTATTGAGAATACAAAAACTAAATATCAATATTTCAGATAAATATTGATCTCAGGGTATGGTTCCAGAAGCACCACAACACAAATGACTATAAAGCATCTCTTGGAAAGCACTAATTAAGCAGGTGTCTGAAGATCCAGGCGATGAATGTACAGATAACCTGGGTGTACACACATTTCACACAGGCTGCTCTATAGGTAATGACGGCTTTATTTGGATTCACCACTGTTTCCTCTATTTACACAATGAAGCTGGCAGGTGGAGGCAGCAGCATGCACTTTTCCCCCAAGAGAAGAAAGAAAGAAAAAAGCAAACCCACATCATGTCAAACAAACTTCATGTTTTGTTCAGATAATTTATTTTTTATACAGTAAAACAAAAACACGTAGGAGTTAGCGCCCATCCCCCTGTCAGAAAGGGAAACGGAACGCTATTTGACAAAATGTCCAGCCGACCGGTTAACGAAACCTCGATACTTGTGTTGGAAAGAACAATCGTGAGTCTGGCTTATCGACCGTGAAGACAACAGAGGCTGAAGGCAGCGGACCAGCTTTATTTGGGGGGCCTGTAAGCAATCTTTCTGCTCTTCAGCACAGACCACCGATGTCTCTTCAGATAGTAGATCAGGGGAAGGAGGATAGAAGCACCCAGGAGCAACTAGAAAAGACAAAAACAGCAGACAATGAGAATAAGGTTAAAGCAGAGAGAGCATACAGTGAAAGGATGAACCTTAATGTCTTAAACTAAAAGATGCCATTCCATGAGAAGATGTGAAAATCAGAGTTTGGAGACACAGAAACACTGGTTTTATTGCCAAAAAAATCGTTTGTGTTTTAAATAAATAAATAAAATCATTCCACACGCATCCTCAAACTTTTGATGTTCTGCTTCAGAAATTAGCCCTGCTCTCACCAAACCTTTAAAAGGTACGGATCGGTTAAACCACAAACAGTGAAACGTATTTTGTATAGAACTGACCTGAAGTTAAGAGTCTAGAAGCCTGTTTTATGAGAATGCAGTGTGTTTTATTTCCGTGTCCGTTTCTTTTCGTTTGTTGCTCCCCCCCCCCCCTTTTTTATCCCTAACAAGCATCCATACGGGTCACATCACTATCTCTAAACACAGATTTTTAAAGGCACTCGCCCATTTTCTCTGTCCCCCAATGTGTCACAGAAGACTCTCAACTATTTTTTAAATAATCAATACTAAGCCCCTGACCAAGTGATCACAAAACACTGAATAGTAACGGACGTTTTGATATCAGAGGGACCCTGAAATTCAGCAGGGGCTCCAAGGAGAAGCACCGGCTATTTTGGGTATAAAAAGAATAATAAAATGAATTGCTGATCCAATGTGACATAACCTCACCTTACAAGACTCCCTTGAACGGTAACATCTTACTGTGGTTGGTTAGTGCGGTGGATAACATTGCTGAATTCCAAACAGGAGAGTGGGGTTCGATTCCTAACTTGTTCAGCTCACCAGAACACAACTTGGGCAAGAATACCAACACCGCATTCTCCTACACTCATGAACCGCAGAAATGGTCAGTCACTTTACAGGAAAGCGCTCGCTAAATGCTGTAAATGTATTGGATGCCCCCTGAACTGGCTTCAGTTTTTCAAAATGCCGCAGACTTTGTGCTCATTGGGAAGAAGTCCAAGCGTTCTACTCCCGTTTACAGTTCTTGTACCAACTACAAAGTCTTAAACTTGCAGCGCTTAAAGTGCTTATTGTTTGAGCTCCGGCACTTGCTGATCCGTTCAGACGCCTAAACTCTGAAAAGGCATTCTAGAGAACTGAATTACAGCTTAATACAGGCTTTTAAATCCATATTAAAACCTATTTTGGCTGAAGTATAGGATCGTATTTTCTCTCATTATTTTTTAATGAGGCTGATTACTTCATTTAGACCACTCACATAGATTTTTCTGTGAAACAGAGCCCCGGACAGTGCGGTACACTGCAGTAAGGTTATAAGCCTGAACCCAGAACCATTAGCAGTAGGTAACATTTTCTATAATCCTCCTCCTCTGAAAGTAGTGTAATGGAGGGGTTCTGGTGGAGAAAAATGCCCTAAAATCAGGACTCCTCAAAAAGCTGATGGTGACGAGGCCTATCACTAGTTATAATCCCACAGTTGAATTACACCTTCCTTATCAGATCTTTACACAGAGATCACACGATGAAAGTCTTAGAGGATGGCTAATTAGAATCAGCAGCAAACCTTCAGTCCCATGCGCTTCCGCTGGTCATGCTCTGGTTCGGCTGCCCACCTCAGGAAAGTGCAGACGTCTTTAGCCACCTGACTCATAGTGGCTGGTGTTCCTGCAGGCAGAGATTATAATATTAAATATAAACTTTTATAGAACAAAAAAGTTCAAAATAAACCCTCAACTCTTCAGTTGTGTGCTGCAGAAGACTCGAACTAGGCCATTAAATGAA
>JBBPDE010125477.1:0-20405 GCA_037974605.1 Nannopetersius ansorgii
ACACACACACACACACACACACACACACACACACACACACACACACACACACACACACACACACACACACATGAATAGATTTATGAAAATGAAATTCACTTAAACAAATAAAGGTAGAAATGAGGTGTAAAGGGTCAGAGGACTGATGTGTGAATAAATCTTGGATCATATACACACACACACATCATACACACACACAGAGCACAGTTTCTGTTTACCTTGTTATTTACAGTGATGGGGATGAAACAGGTTGCCTTGACTTTTGACAGAACACATTTGATCTTTTTTCAGCAAATAAAAAGCAATTGTGCATGAAAATGTGCAGAAGGGTGCAGAGGGCGTGTCACTCACTCACACTTACTGCCCACCGCGTCAATTGACCAGGCGCACAAACTTTAGCACACACATCTGACGAACACACACACAGATGAATAGATTTATGAAAATGAAATTCACTTAAACAAATAAAAGGTAGAAAAGAGGTGTAAAGGGTCAGAGGACTGATGTGTGAATAAATCTTGGACCCCTAGAGTCCGCAGGTCTGTCACCTCTCAGCACCTTCTGAGTTTCAGTTCTTTAACACCAAACACTAAACTCGTGTGAGGACCACCTGCCCCCCGCCAAACAACCACAAAACATCTCCAACCCCTCCCTGAACCCCCCGTTACTCACAGTGAAGTGGAGTCTCAGGTTCAGCACAGAGACGAGCAGACGGAGCTACTGGAGGGAAAATGCAGATCAGCGTCTGCTCCAGATCTCTCTCTCACTATTTCCCTCCCTCCATCCTTCTTCCCTCCCCTTAGCCCTTCTCTCTTACTCACTCACCCCCTCCCCTTTCTCATCTCATTTACTCCGTTCACACTCCTTCGCCGTCCCCGGTCTCCTCTTCCCTCATTCACTCTCTCTCCTTTATTCCTGATTTTTTTTCTGCCTCTCTCATCCCTTCCCTCCCTCTCTCCTTTCCATCTGTCTCTCTATCACTCACTCCCTCCTATCTCTCTTTCTCTCTCTCTCCTTCTGTCCACCCCTCCCACGTTCTCCTGCTTTCTCCTCCTTTTCTTTGTTTCCAACTGTCTCTTTTGTCCCTTCTTTTCTTTTCTCTCTTTCCCTCCTTACCTCCTTTCTCTCCATTTCTCCCCATTTGTCCATTCATTACTCTCCTTTAAACAATTTTTTCTTCTTCCATTCCCTCCTCTTTTTCCATCTCTTCTCTCTGAACCTCCTTTCTATATCTCTCTCTCCATCCTTCCCCTCTACTTCGCCTTCCTTTCTCCATCATTTGCTCTCTCACTCCTCTCCTGTTTCTGCCCACTCTCTGTACACTCTTTCTTTCTGTATCTCTCTCTCTCTTTGTCTGTCTCTTTCACTCTCTCTCTGGGGGAGGACAGAACATAGAAAACACACACACACACACACACACACACACACACACGCACACACAAGCTGTGGAACGGAAATTAGTCACTGAGGACATTCTGTCGCGTGAAAATCAAACAGCAGAGGAGGGGAACGCATTAAAGTCCCTGAAAGTCACTGTAAGGTCGCATAAAAAATGGCAATGATTCAATAAATATATGTTTTTTTAAATCACAGATTTCTCCCCTAGCCCTTTTCTGACTCTGTGACTCATTGTTGTCTATAAACACAGACCCAAACACGTCACGCAGCTAAAAACAGCCCTGGTGAGGAGAACACCCCCACCCCACCACCCCCACAGGAACCTCGGGCAGTTCCTGCACACACACAAACACATATATTTACATATTTACAAACATTCTACATGCATTATATATACACATATAATATCTTTGTCATTGCCATACACAGGGATGTACAGTGCAACAAGATTTGCAGCTCTGTAGATGCTTTCTCTTGTAACTATAAGTATAAATAAGTGTGATATCAAGTGGAAAATGTATCTGATGTGCCAGAATAGACCAGTATTTAAGCACTAGCAGTATGGATGTGATGGGTAGATCTATAATTAGAACGAACCGTATAGGGATCAAATAGCAGCAAGTCATCAAGGATATTATATATAATCTCTGTATATATATGCATAATCTGAGATTATGCATATTATTTGCTTATTTCTCATCACTATCAGTGCTTAACTGACTGCATAAACTGTAAAAGTTTCAAGGTAGCCTAAATCCAGACACTATCTGTCAATTTGCGCTACAGTAGCATTTTTCAGAACGGAACACTCATGCTTGTATGTACATTGCCTTAAACTGCACCTTACAGATGGACTTAGTTCTATCATTGTTCTTGCTGAAGCATTTCTTTCCCTCAGCATATTTTTGTGACCATTATTGAACATGAACAGTGAAAAAAAAACGTTTTGCTGTAAACATTTTTACTGCAAAAAGTGTGCAATTAATTAAAATTAATTAGAGAGCTTGAAATCACTTTACACTGTTATACATTCATTCATACATACATACATACATACATACATACATACATACATACATACACTTAAATATTGCCTTTTTTATACAGTTTCTATTGATTTTCATGATTGATTCATCATGATGATGACAAAACAGAGTGCCTTTTGAACAGACTGTGGGTCTATTTTTTAAATATCCACTATTTCACTGAACTCCTGTGGCAAGAACATTAATAACTGCAGTCTGAAGCGCAGGCCATGAATTCACAAGTTAGTATGTCTTTATCACTGTTAGCTTCAGGCTAAACCCTGTCACCAGTGTTAAATGAACACAATGAGTATTAACTGTGTATATACTTATGAATATATTTAAGTTAGTAAGAAGTTGGCTGTAGACATCTACACTTGCATTTTGTCCAACACCCCTCAGCCCCATTCTTTCCAGACTGATCCAACAGACTGTAAACACTCAGTCAAGTGTTTTTCAGGTGGAAATTAAGAACTGGCTTCATTAAACTGATCTTTTTCGTCTGTGAAAAAAAGGCATTGGGTTTTGTCGTCCCCCTCAGGCGCAAATGAAAACTGTCCTATATTTACTTACCGTTGCTGTAAAATACCTGTGGAATTAACAGCGCATTTTGGACACTAAACACCTGTGGTAAGAACATTAATATCTGCAGTCTCTGTGCATTTAGCTCTAAGCTAACTCTAATGAAAATGTGCTGTCACTTGTGTTAATTGACTTTGTTAATTTAATTAATATTAACGGATTATTTACGTTTATAAGTAGCCATGCTTAGACAGCTACCCCTGCATTTTGACGCTCCTCCCATTGATTCATTGATTGACAGCTGCAATATGGCTGATACACTTTGTAACGCTGCCAAAATGTTTGAATGCAATTCTTACTTTTGTTCATGTTTATAGAGAATGGTGTGTTGTACAGGGCCAGAAACCACAGAAGCGAGTCAGTTAGAGATCATCTCTGAGACCTGCAGATAATACATATTTTATTCAGTACTTTAATAATAAAAAAATTTCAGTACTGTGCAGCCCATCCAGGATGTTCCAGCACCTTTGCCCTACGAGTTCTGAAAAAGGCTCCAGCTCTCCCTGCAAACTTGGATATGAACATTTTATGACTTTATGGGCTAAATATCTTGTTTTGTCTGATACCAGCTGTGGTTCAAAATTTACTTCAGATTCCAGTTGCCATAGCAACACTCAACCACAAACAATCATCAGCTTGCTGCAATTTAAGGTCTATTGTTCATATAAGATTTGTCCACATTTTTAACTGAACAAGTTGCTTATGTTAAGCAAATGACGCGAACAAACAGCACCTAACTAGTAAATTGTATCACCATTCTAGTATATTTGATGGAGCTAGCTTGCTAACAATTCTGCTTTACTCATATTACTACGAAACACATCAATAACTGATTAATGGATTGAGATATTAAGGTAGCCTCTTATAGTCACGTGTGAACACACCACACCACAGCACACAGTGTGAAATTCTTTCCAAGGAAATCAGGGGGCCGCCACCATTGAGGGGCACCCGGGGAGCAGTGTGTGGGGACAGTACCTTGCTGAAGGTTACCTCAGTAGTGCCACTAGCAGTCCTGAAATTCAAACCCACAGCCTTCTAAATGCAGGGGCAACTCCCTAACCACTAGGCCGCCAGCAGCCCCAATAAGATACCCTTCTTTTGAAGAATTCTGGTACGGGTCATGTTAACAGCTACTATGCTTTTTTGGATTTGCATTATGTGCTTAATCACAGAGTTCATCAACTTCAGCATTCAGAGTTGTAGAAAGAGGACAAGAAGAGGACATAGGGACGAGACAATGGCGCCACATGTGCAGCAGTCAGTTGTATTATTCACAACTCTCACAGCCAAGAACTGACCGACTACTCACCATAATTTAAAATTAAATCTAAAAACATCTCAATTTAAACGCAGGCTTCTCAGCTTGAGTAATTTACTGACTTCAGCGCCCCCTTGTGCTCAGTGGTGGAAAATCTCCTTAGCAGCTCACAGGAGCCTTACAAGAGTCTAAACCAATTAAATACCCACTCTGTCCCATTCATTCCAGAATGAACAGACTGTAAACAGAAGGTTGCAATATGCAAATGAGCCTCAAACCAATGACAATGTTTCTGACAGGGTGACCAGTCACAGCTCCAGGTGAGTTACTGGGTGTTCTGATGAATCGAGGTCTTCGTGTAATCCAACAAAAATCTAATTTGTTCCTGCTAAAGGTGTTGGCAAATTGGCGCATGAATGTGCGGGGCTAAACTATCGTCTGGAATAGGGATCCCCCAGTTTTACGCGGATCAGGACTCATGGATCCAGTCACTCATGGATTGCAGAACCTGCAATTTTTCTCATGGCAATATTTTTACTAGCATTCAAATAATGCACAATATAACTTGGCCTCACTCATGAATAACCTAAAAGCAAGATAGCAGAAATATTATACTAAATCTCATTGAACAAGTGAATTCAAGTGCATTTTAATATTCTGAACGAAGTGCATGAACAAAGTTAATTCATAACAAGTGCTTTGAAAAGTGTTAAAAGATAGAACAACATTCTCTGTAGGCCTATAACGAAATAGTGTATTAAAACAGAGACTGGCAGCCCATATATTAGCTGCAATCACTGGAAAATGTTTTGCCTTTTCAAAAACACAGACGAAGAGGGTGTGCTCGAAGGGTCTCGCCTCTTCTCTGCTCCATATTCTGCATGGCGGCCGGGTGTTTTGATTTTATATGATAAATTAATCCCGACGTTGAGAAAGTCTTTAAGGATGCACACCCTCTAGAAATTTCAGCATTGCACGCTTTGCAAACAGCTTTCCATATATCTTTCAAAATGCACCCACACGGCAGACATGTTGACTCTAATTTAATCTGGCGCAGCAGGTTGCGGTTGTTGATTGCGTCATCACTGTTTCGGTCACGTGAAAAAAAATTATTGCAGTGGCCGCATATTCGGTGCATCCCTAATAAATAGTAATCAAAATATAAATCAGTGTAGAGGGCGACACGGCCACATCCAGACGCCTTCCGGACCACTCCGTTCAGACTGTGCTCTTTTTTTGTTGTTTTTTTGCATTTCTACTTTGGTGTGTTTCAGAAAATTCCATATTTTTAATTTACAGCTACTTATTGTTTATAATGTTTGCGCCTTACTGAGAAAGACATGCTGACCGCCGCCGTGAATCGGACAGTCATTCTTTTCCAAAAGCACAGATTGCCAGTCTGCCCCTGACTCATCTTGCGTGTTTCTCTTGATTTTTGGTTTTTAAACCCCAGTAGTTACGGTACTGTATATTAAATTAAAAGAGGCTGTTGAGCTCAGCCGGCATCCAATGTCTGCTTTCAGCACGTCTCTATTACTGTATTTACCTGTTTATACCAAATAAAATGCCTGTGCATGAATTACAGTACAGTCTGTATGGGCTTACCTTAATATTTTCGTTATGGGTAATGTATTAAACAGAGTTTAAAATGAAATTAAACTGTTTTGGGAGCATATCTGGGCCATTACACTATAAAAACACAACAAGGTTTTTTATACGCGGCTGCTCTTGTGATATTTAAATACGATTCTGTATATTATTTTCCATATATGGACTTTAAGCCTTTGTAATTCCAGAAATGTCATGATATGGACCCTTTAATATGGACATCACAATTTGCAATTTGTTCAGTTCAGTACAGAATTCAAAGAATTACTCTGTGGTCAGGGCATTAATCCTAGTGGGTCTTATAGATCTGCAGGAGCTGTTCAGCAATTGGTGAAACGATCTAAAACTAAACAGGTGAAATGGTGTTTATCCTCTATACCAGTGGTCCCCAACCTTTATTTTGTCACGGACCGGTTTAATATCAGAAACTATGTTCACGGCCCGGCCTTTAAGAAGTGGCAGATAAATATACGTATTTATACAAATAAATAATATGCATAAAAATGGGGATATTTTAAAAATATAATAATGGGGTATCTTTAAAATATAATAATAAACGTAAATCCAGTGTGTATTCGCAGCTTTATTAACAGCATTTTCATAACAATGAGCCGACAACAGAACACGGGTAACATCCACGTTTTTTTTCTGTGCAGCCCGCGGACCGGTACCACATGACCAACAGCCCGGGGTTTGGGGACCACTGCTCTATACTGTTCAACCAACTGCCTATCAATATCAGATCTGTAGCAATTGTAGCTTTAAAAAGCTGCTAAAATTGCACTTCTTTTAAATATCAGCACTTCCATCACTCTTTTAATCTTCTTTTATTAATTTTAATTAATTTTAGATTATATATAAAGATTTTCCTAAAGTGAATATATACATACAGTACCAATATCTCTAATGAAATCTATGACAAACAAACAAGAAAGAAAAAAAATCCTCCTATTTCTACAATCAATATTTTTATTGTATTCCTGTAAAATACACTGAATGACTTTTGTGCATGATCCTAATAAACATAAACTAGTTTGAGCACGGAAGAGCAGTGACATCACAACAGAGGGAGAAAATGCAGCTCTCACACTGAACCCAACTCCACCAAAACTCTGATGGACAGCGTTGACCTCCAGAAAACACCGACCTGACAGTGACCCTGAAGCCCTCACCTGATTGGTGCATCATCTGAGTGGCGTTCGCTTTGGCCTGTTGCAGCGCAGAAACCCACCGCTGAAACTCCGCCTCTGAGCTGGCCTTCAGGTGGTAGTTCCGCCCCCCGCTCGTCAGAACCAGGTGACAGGCGTCTCCCACCTCGATATGTAGCGTCGCCATGGAGATGGTGCCACGGCAGGTGTGTGCCATCTCCGCTTGAGTCCTGGAGATGCAAACACACACACACACACACACACACACACACACACACACACACCGGGTTTGAATCTAAATAGCCTTTCTTACGGTATTACATAACTTGAAAGGAAAACACACACTAAAAACACACAATCCCCCCCCCAACACAAACATTGCACAAACATTAACAGTAATTATTCACACCAGAAGAACAAACACCCTCCAGATGTCATTTATCTTTAATCTGCTCCACTGCAGCAAACAGGTGCTGACTGTAGTCCAGCTTCTCTTCTGTATCCACAGAAAACACAAAATCGGTTCTTGAGTGAGGAGTCTTGGAATAAACTGTTATTTCCCTAAAGAAGCTTTCCGTAGATCATTGACCAGATTTGTAAATGTGCTGTGCGTGAGAAGAACCTTAAAAAAAAATGAACTGCATATCAAGATCAAGAACCATTTAAAAACCATAGACCAGCTCAGACTGTGCAGCACTGAGGACTGTCCCAATATCTTGAGCTCTGGAAAGGCGCTATATAAATAAAAATTATTATTATTATTATTATTATTATTATTTGTCCACTGTTCTCTCTGCAGATTCCTCATCCACATATTTTTCAGCATGTCTGCATAATTCAGAATTGTGTTTGGTGTGAAACGGTTTGTTGTAGAGTTTCTGATCTCTTTACAGGAGGTGAATGCAACCAGACGTATCCAACCACTTTATGTAATAACTTTCTGTGAGGAAGACTTATAGCCACCCGTCTGGTTCCATTCACCACCACTGTGAACAATTCTGACTTGGTGAGTTTTACACCAAAGCCAACCAAAATCTCTCTGTTTACATATTAAGCACCTAATTATTGGGGAATTGTGGAAAGTCATTTTAATTTCAGTTAAACTGAGTTAAGACAGATGAAATTCAGTTCTCAATGTTGACAGTCCACTGCAGGTTTGAAGGATCCAAAGCCTGATTCAGCTCCTTTCCAAACCCCATGTTTTATTACTGTTATGTTGTGAGAGCAGAAATACGCTTTAATGAAGATGGGGGCCGTGAGAGGTGTAGTGTGAGCTTTGCCCTGAGACACTAAAGTGCAGTGAACACATACAGGACCTCCTAATAAGACCCTCTTTTACTGTCAGAACTAGAGGGAGGAAGTCCATTCAGATCCCTTATGAAGAGCATTAGATAGCAACCCTTAAACATTCGCTGGCACTCTTTATGAGGAGATACCACTGAGGAAAAGGGATTCAAAAGGGATTCAAAAGGAAAAACTCTAAGTACACAAGTAAAGACAACTGAGAAGAACCAAGCCTCAAAAGGAGAAACTGTCTAAGAATGCGAGGAAGAACCAAAATTCACTGAGCAACCAGGACTCAGCACAGGGACCATACTCATCGTGCAACACTAATCATTCTGAAAGGTTTACATATAGTGTCCACACTATACTGTTACACACACTACTGTTACATCTGTTGCGTCTATGTTTTGTGTTATTTCTGCCGTAAGCTGCACTCTTCTGAATGTTAAATGTTGCTATATGTTCTCTGTGGTCCGTGGAGAAACGCCTCATCAGCTGCTGAGGACAATAAGGTAACCTTGAACCTTAAGAACATCGTTAGGAAACACTCCTCTAAAGGAGAGAAAGAACCATTGAGGAACCAAGACTCAAAAAGAGAAACTCTAGAAGAACATGAGAAGGAACCTCTAAGGAATCAAGACTTAAAAGAAGGAACTCTCTAGAAACCACTGAGCAACCAAGACCCAAAAGGAAACACTCTAAGCACATGAGGATGAAATACTACGGAAATAAGGCTATAAAAGAACCAGGACTGAGAAGCAAATGGAAAGTACTGGTGGTTGGGAGTGTGAAGCTCACAACTGGATGAAGCCCTCGGAGCTGGGTGAAGCTCTGACAGCTGAACCTCTTGTTTACCTGTAGTAAGACAGCAGTCCGTTGCTGAGGACGAACCAGCGTCGCTGGTAGCCCTTCAGGTAGTTGGTCCATTTGAGGAGCCACCCCCTGTGCGTGTCGGGGCGAGCGCCGTGTCCCACCGAGGCCGTGGGAGAGGGGAGGATTTTCGCGTGTCCGTTCATCTTTTACCGCATGATGTTCCTCAGAGCACCTCAAGGAGATGGAGGGGTGGAGTGAAGGCACCAAGCTGTAGGAGATGCTGCACACGCCACATGCTCCTCCGGCTGCATTAAGCCACCAGCAGTGCTGCTGCTCAGCCCCCCTTCCTCTTCCCACACCCCCCCACCCTCTTCGTATGTGAGAGGGGGGGTCTAGGGGGGCGTGGGGAAATACGGTGCGTGACGTAGACTGCACAAACTCCGCAACGCGACGAGAGCATTTCTCCACGTCACGAAGTTAAAGGAGTCATGAAGCTCCAAATGCTGCATGCCAAGGGGTTTGGGCTGGAAAGATTTTAGAATGTTATTTCTAATAAGAAATATCAGGATAAACGTGAGACACCGGGTGTAATTCACACGACGACCATTAGAGGGACAAATAAGCGCCCTTAAAACGCCCAATTCAGCTTTAACCATTTACTGTCCATACTGTTAAAATACGTTGCTGATAGTTTGATATTACTATAAATAAATTATAGTAGCCCTTTATAATTAGGCATGAACACATTACAGTCTGAACAATGTGATTTTATTCTCTGCATTCACCAAATGAAGAAGGGGACTGCCACCAACGAGGGGCACCCAGGGAGCAGTGTGTGGGGATGGTACCTTGTTCAAGGGCACCTCAGTGGGTACCACTGGCCATGCTGGGCTTCAAACACACAGCCTTCTGATGCAGGGGAACCTCCCTAATCACCAGGCCTTTGTTTGAATGACTTAATATTAAAATTAAAATGCGTTACAAAGACCCTTCAGAGGATTTTACTGAACAGCTGATCAGAATCTGTTTAATCAAGAAAACACCACACACTTACAATTACTTTTTTGCAGGTAATTAAGTACAAAAATAATCATAAAATGAGCAATATATCAGGAACTCATGTGAAATCCTTAAGGTCGTGGTGAAGAATGAAGATGAGTGCAGGTGCTCCTGAAGCAGAGGTGTTTGGAAGAAAAGGTGATTTAATGACGAACAGGTCTCAGAGCTGCACCACCCAGAAGGATCTCAGAGAACAAAATCCATCATTAAAGGTGATAAGAAAAAAATGAGTGGATACGAATTTTAGAAATATTCGAGGCTTACAGTTTTTCGATCAGAGAAATTCTGTTCAAATTTTCTATCATTTAGTTTGCTGGACATGAATTGGTAATTTAAAGGAACATTTCCTTGCTGCGTATCATTAAAATACTAAACATCAGGGATTTATGAGGAATTGTGCTAAAATAACAGTTTAACAAAAAACTACAGAAGTTACCAAAAATTCAAGACGGAGCTGGTCAGCAAAGATTTCTGCCTCTGGAATGAACAGAAAAGTGTATATATTTATTTATTGGCAGAACTATTCTTTTAAGTGGCTGAGTTCAGCAAACTCTGGTCCACACACTGCTGTGCTTCAGTCTCAGAAGTGAAGTTGTGTTTTTTTTCCAGGTTTATTTTCAGAATAGCTTTATATTTACAGCATTTATGGCACAAGTAACTCCATTCTCCCTAAAGTTCCCTTGTTTTGGCTCAGAAAAATGAAGATTTCAGCTTCATTTTTGCCCAAAGCATTCAATCTTTAAATGAAACAGCCTAGAACATGATTTTTGTTTTTTATTTCTCCATAGAGGAATGGGGTGGGGAACGCAAAAACAAGGGATTTAGCATAAAAAAAAAGAACTTTCACAAATCCAGTCTGTACACTTAACAGCATGCATGGCATCCGGGTTTACCAACGGCTCCTGACCAAAACAAAAAGAGCACAGAATACACAAGATATCCTAAAATAAACAAAATCCTAAAAAAAAAGGGACTACCTGCAGAGCAGCCACAACTTTCATACTAACCATTATAAATATGGAATTACACGATTTAAAATCTTCTGAAAAGTGAAGCGGGGAATTTGTGAGGTTTCTCCCCTCAGTACGGTCTCTCCCTCCTCTCCTGGCGATGGTCTCCCCTGAGAAGAGAGTTGAAAAATGTAATTTAAAAAAACAGAATTAAACAAAAAACCTTTAAGTATCACATCCACCACACTGGGACAAAAAACACTCCTGATGACACTCTGTATAATGTCACAGCGGCCTTACTTTCTAGAACCTTGCTCTGTTGGGCATTTAACCCTCAGAAACCATTTGACGTGCTGGTGTTTCATAAGCGCAGCGCTGTTACAACATCTTATACAAGAACGTCTTTACTTTGAGCTTATGTGCGAGTCGACAGTGTAGCTTCAGACGTCGCACGAATCTTTATTTCATTATCATCTGTCACTTAGAAGTGTAAAATAACCATTTGTCATATGTGAACACGCCACTGCACAGAATGAACAGCAGAAAATTCTTCCTCTGTATTTAACCTATTAACTCATTCACCAAGTAAAGCATACCATGCTCAAGGGTACATTAGTGGTACCACTAGCAGTTCTAGGATTCAAACCAACGGCTTTCTGATCGTAGGGGCAACTCCCTAACGTCTAAGCCATTAGCTGCCCTCAGAGATCTTAAACTTAAAACAATGTCGGCTTTTGGAACTTTAAAACTTAACTTTTAAAAATGGTGTGTAAAATTTTGGAACAGAAAGTTTTTGGCTTGGCTGCTAACCTTAATAGTCTGAAGGTGTTTTCCCACTCTGGCCCTAGAGACTCCCATTTTGTTTTTTTTCTTCCCATTTGAACACCCCCCCCCCCCCCCAAAAAAAAAAAATCATGTCTTTTAAAAGTTTGAGATCCCTAATTCCAACAATGTCTGAATATAAAACAAAGCTTTGACATGTGACTGTGACATGTGCCTGTGACATGTGACTGTGACATGTGACTGTGACGCTCCACTGTCAACCTGGAGACTTCAAACAAGGACATACATTTCTGAACCAGCCATTCTAAAGTAAAATGTAGAGCTAGGCCATATAACTAAATTTTGTATCTGTACTCACTTCATATCCATTTTGCCAGGCGGGCCCATTCCCCTCCCTCTTCGTCCCATGTCATCCATTGGTGGGCCACCCCGGCCCCTCCCACCGAAACCACCTCTGTCCATGCCCCGCCCTCCTCTAAAGCCGCCACGGTCTCCTCCTCTTCCTCCGCGAAAACCGCCTGGTCCTCCAGGGCCTCCTGGTCCTCCCCGGTCCATCCCACGTCCACCACGCATACCACCAGGCCCGCCCCGGCCACGCTCACCACCTAAACAACAAGAGTGCTTAGTACAATCCAGTATAAATTCTGGTGGATGCCTGAGAAATAGGGATCAAGCACAAATATCCGAACAAACAGAATGAAAACCCTTTGTGTTGATTAAACCCATGAAGGGAAAAGAAACACAGTTTAGAGGAAAGACTCATTTCCAAAGATGCTGTTACCTGGTGGGAAGGGGGGTGGGCCAAAGCCCTCAGGTTTGGGAGCTTTACACTGGTTACACTCCATCCTCCAAGCAAAGTTCTGATTCCCACAGCCACTAAAATGGAACAGAAGTCAGTCAATAGGTGTACTAGGTTTACAAAACATTTTATGGTAGTATGTATGAGGGACTGAAATTTAGCATTGATTCAGCATTCCACGATGATTAAATAAGGACACTTTATGCACACTGATATGAGCTTATAACCCAAGATTAACCTTTAAAGAGAGAATTGCATCTCATCTAAAATTTTAACTTTTTATGCTCACTTTAATGCATGTGTATTTATGATGGTTAAGATCAGAATCAGGAAACTGCATATGCTACGACTGTATAAATCCTTACGCATTAGGACACTGCCAGTCACCGGCCCGCTGCTGCATGTTTCCTCCAGTGGGTCCGCCACGGCCCATCCCCCTAGGCCCCCCACGTGGCACAAATCCACCACGCTCACCTCCGCGGCCCATTCCACCACGACCCATCATCCCTGAGGACAGAAAATTATAACGATAAATGCACATACTTACATTCATCTTAAGTATCCAGCCACCCTCCTAATCACCTAATTTAATTACATTCCACACATTAGGCCACAAAATGCAGTGTAGAAACAAAGTAATTCAGCGTGGCATGGAGTGAAATTGTTCCTTATATACAAAATTACTTCTGACTGGAAAGGAAACAGGGGTTGCAAGACAAGCTTGAAATAGTGGCAAATCCGAGCCAAAGTATATCTTGGGGGGGTCTTTTCATGCCTTGGAACTTCCTGTATGCATCCTCATGACATGGCAACTTATGTTTCAGGCAACTTATTTGTGACAATTTCATTACCTCCTCGTCCCATCATGCCGCCGCGATCTCCCCTCATGGGCATACCCCCTCGCATCATCCCCATCATGGGCTTCCGACGAGCCATCGAGACCTTCAGCTTCTTCCCCTGGAAGTCTTTACCTGTTCAGACCCAGTGAAACAGTAAAGTTACATTTACCATATAAACACTTTATAAACCGAGCATGGAAAACAAGAACTATGTAATGACAACCATGTAATGACATGCTTAATGCTACTGTTTAACGCTAAGAATTGCATTTCTGAAGTCTATTCCTGAAAACTGTGTTTCTGTACGAGTACAGACACTTAACTACAGGAATTTCTTCAAATAAGAAATCTTTTTGAACACCCACAACTCAGTCAGAACATTAAAACCTGAACACAGAATATAGGGTGCATCACAGCTTGCTGTGTATGGGGATAACCGCAGACCGATCAGACTGCAAATGTTGATCTACATTTACTGTCAAAAGCACCTGCAATGGACATGTCTTCAACACAACAGGAGAAATTGGCCTGGTGTAGCGAGGGTTCATTGAAGGTCCACCTGACTTTACTGATTTACTGTCTTGGGGCAGATACCACAGCACAATTTAAGAGGCCTTGTGGAGCCTTTATTATAACAGCTCAGAGCAGTTGTCGCAGCACATGGGGGGCCAACACAATATCAGGGAGGTGACTTACAGCTGGTTGGTTTATGTGCGTGTTCAGTGCAATTTCAGTCGAAACCCACAGGAAAATGCACAAGGGAGAAGTAACTAACAAAATACATACCGTCAAACCACTCCACTGCTGCCTTGGCAGCCGGAGGATCCTCGTACGACAGAGTGGCATCACCCTTCGGCTTGCCAGTCTCCTTGTCTGTGTAGATGTTCACAGCAGGAAGGCCAGTGCGCTTGTTTATCTGGAGGTAAAGATGGTGTATTTAAATACACGGTCAAAGACAATGCTATTGATAAATGACTAATTCAGGCAAGAACAAAAGAAACCTCCACAAACATGAAAAGCACTTTGAACATAAGACGACTTATGAGTGATGGGGCGGTGGACAAAGGAACTGGGGGGTGGTGATATGACTAAGGAAACTGTGGGGAAGTGGACAATGGGATTACTTCGTGTTAAAACTCATCTTGAGAAGATTTTAAAAACAGCAACAACTCTGGTCCTCACCCTGATGATGCCACTGTGCTTAAAGAAGTCAGCCACCTCATCCAGCGTAGCATTCTCAGTCAGGCCAGTGATGTAAATGGTGCTGTTCTCAGAGTCATCCTGCTCTTCAGGGACTCCTACAGCAGACAAACACATTAACAATTCCATACATACACATTAACCTAAAACTAAAAAGGGTGAAAATGTACATACCCATTTCTGAGTCTGGTCCTGACAAAGACACGGGTTAAGAGGGGAAGAAAGAGACAAAAAAAAAGTTAGTCTGCATGCCTCACTTCCTGAGCACCTGACAAGAATGTGCTACCAACTCCAGGTAAAAGATTTCCCAGGTAACCATTTCTCTGGCACACTTGCTTCTATGAACAATCAGACAGAGGGAAAAAGATTGCACTGTGTTGTACACCACAAAATGGTCTGAATATTATGGGGGAAAGTATATGTATTAAAATACCCTGCATTACTAGAACTAACCTTTCATTTCTTTCTTTCTTTTTTTTTTAACAAGTGTGCCACAAATAGTAAAAGGTTCAAAACCACTGAAAACCAAGAACACATAATTGGACTCCATACCTTAATTTCATATTGAAATAAAAGGCAATAAACACTGGCATTTTGGACACATGGTCAGTTATCATTAAATCCTAAAGTGAAAATCACTGACTGAAGGAGTCCTTTTTTAAACCCATTATGCTTTTAACCAAGTCGACCAAAGAATAAACCCTTCATGAAGACCCTTAAAATTCTAGCCGGCAGAGTCAGACTTTGTAGTTTTTTGGTTTTTATCCTGCACAAAAACAAAAATTTCCCCTCAAAATGATAAAATATCCATGAAAGATGGAAGCACGAAGATTAAAAATAGTTTGAAATCTAGTGTATGGTCTTGTAATTCTCATTAAAACTTACCACCAGGCTTAATGAAGCCACCTCTGTCTCCAGCGATGCTGGGGGAATAAGCGGAGATATGAAGGCGATTTTCCCTTTAAACAACTTCAGTACCACAAAAGGGGGGTTATGGGGGAGACTGAACAGTTCTGGATCTAAAAACCCCCAACAAGGTCCTGAACCCCACCACTAGTTACAATTTCAGACTAACACTCATTTGGGATATTATTCTAATGACAAAGTTGTTTCCTGTGGCTTAATAAAACACATTCGGGGCTGAACAGTGAAAAGCTTCTGAATTGAATGTTACTAAAAGATGGTGTTCTTTATTACCACAGGGGTAGAAAACCCCAATACTTTTAATATATATAAATGTACACAAAAGAGGGAGGGTTTAATTGTTTCAGACGCAGACCAGCTATTACACGACCAATAATAAATTCCATGATGACAAGATAAAGCCTTTATATGAAGGAATGCCCAGAAAACAATCAGCACCACTGCAAGAACCCTCAATTTGCAAAGAAACCAAATGTCTTTTTCCAGCTGCATCTGAAACAATCTGCTTACAGAAAGCTCATACATGCACTTTGTCAAATGAAAAAAACAAAGCAAGGAAACCATAAAATACACCATTTGTGGTTACAGATATGTTTAAGAAATAGTTACACAAAGTAAAAATATTAGAAAAAACACTCAAAATTACCATTACAAGTTTGTTTGCTTTAAAAATAAACATCACTTTTCTTTACGAGCCCCCCAAGGGGTTCTAGACACTTGAACCATCTCTCCGCTTTAAATGACGCCATCAACTCTTTATGTCCCCATTTGAAAAGGCTGCCGGGCCAGACTGAACTGAGTAGCGGTACTGTAAATGTATTGCTGTGTTAACATGGCTCTCACTTTGTTACCTGCAGCGTATAAATGCGACAAAGCATGTTAAAAGAAAAATTGCTCATATTCACTTCACAAGAGACAAATGCAGTAATCATAATCATAATATTAATATATAATATTAATAGAATATTATAGTTATATTAATAATTATTCCCACAACTCATATGAAGGGGAAAATGGATGCAGCGTATTTGTATAACACTTATGAGAGTCTTTCTTACCCAAGAGGAAGTTTTCTGCACCTGTAATTTGGGTGCTGATTACAGAATCAAATGTTGAAATGAAAATCCTAATGTGTTGAATACCCTGAAAAACCACTGCATTCACTTTCAAATACCACCTTTCATCTCAATGTTTTATGTGCAAATCCTCTGGAAAAGAAATCATTGGTTACCTTTTGCAGACAAATTTAAAAGTATCTTTGACCAACATGCCCTATGAAACCCTTTGAGCAACCTTAATTTGGAGGGAAATTAAAACATAGCAACCTAGGTTACCTTCACTGTTTGCAAAATATTGTGTCACTTAATAAAGTGGTCAATCCAGTTACTGATTACGGACATGACATATTTCCACCCCTGACCTTTTTAATTTAATAACATAGAACATGAAAAAGCAACATAAGTGTCGAAATTGCATCAGCCTGTGTGCTTTACGAGCAAAAAGTCATTATTTCTATTATTCCCTCCTTAAAATGACTCATATGCTAGAACCATGGGTTAACCAGAAGTTTAAAATGAGAATAAAATCACATAAACCTGGGATAAACCATACCATTAAGGATTCTGCCTTTAGTGTCAAACCTAACTTTTGTGAAACCCAATAGTTTTCATAGAAGAAAACTCTGAAAGCAGAAAAGTTCGTCAAAGATGTTTGGTTTTCCCCAAAATGACCTCTTACCTTCGGCCATGTTTCTGAGGCCCGAGAGCACTATTTAACTTGCCAATCTGGTATCCTTCCTATACCTTTGAATACTGAGACACCTTTCGCTCTGTTCTGCAACACTGGAACCAAACCCAGTTTTATCAGCAAGACTAACACTTTATTCAAGCCATTCTCACTATATTAAAATAGGCCATGATTTGTTGGTTAATTAAAACCCCTTTGTGGGAATTTAGCCTTGCTCTCTGCCCCTGTATGGCCGTTTGCAGCTCCTGTAAGAAAGAGTGGCGCACAGAACTGTTCTTTAAACACACACACTCGCACTTACCCCATGCCTCCGCGGTTCATGCCACCACGCATTCCACCTCCTCCTCGCATCATGCCCCTGTCAAACCCCCCACGGCCACGCCCACGGTTCTCCCCCCCTCCCATGCCACGGCCCTCTCCGGGACCCCCATAGCCACCGGACTCTGGGCCAGAGTAGCCACCACCCATGCCGTTCTGGTGGTCCTGCCTGTAGGTTCCTGCAAGACAAAAAAGAACCAAAACATCTAAGAAAACAAACAATTACCATAACCATGAAACATTTCAGAGATGTTCAAAAGCCAATTTTCCAGGGTCCCAAGTGGCACAACTGGATAAGTTTAAGCCCCATCATGATCCCCGGTGGAGCTGTAACTTTTGACCAATTGAACCAAAATGGGTCCTGGAGTCCCACTAGCCCCAATCAGTAATTAGAGCGGTCCTCGTAGTATATGATCAGATCACACATACATTACAGGCGTGAATGGAGTCCTCACTAACAGATATTCTGTATGTTCTAGGAATCTTGAATTGTACCTGTACTACAGTAAGACAAAAATAAAAAAACCTTTGTACATATGTTTCCTGATTGTGACCCAGGCTAACACTAGATTCTGTAGAGAATCAATAAGAAAACTCCACTTATACTGAAGGAATTCTTTATGTTAAAACTGCACAGACACACCGAGACCCAAAGACAAGAACAATATACAGTCAAATAAAAGTCCGAAATAATCTGAACTATATACAATGTTTTATACACAACTGCTAAAGTGAGTAATAGAGGTAGATGAACACTAGATTAATAAGTTACTGCTAAGCAATTTACTAGTAAAGACAAAATGCGGTTTGCAGTTGTTCTCTATACAGAGGCTGATATTGCACAGAACAAAATCAGCAGTGTAGAAGTCATAAGTAGTAAAAAACAGCAGCAGTAACTTACCATACTGACTGGGTGGTTTGTAGTCATTCTGCCCATATCCGCCTGCGCTGCTGCCCTGCTGCCCATACTGACTAGAAGGCTGACCGTAGGAGCCTGAGGGGGGAGCATAGGAAGAGGGTGGAGCCTGTTGCTGCTGGGGTGGGGCTTGCTGCTGATAGCCCCCCTGCTGGCTGTAGGAGCTCTGTTGACTGTAGCCTTGCTGGCCCTGGTAACTACCCTGCGGCTGCTGGGAGTACGACCCCTGCTGGGGAGGCTGGGAATAGGAGCTCTGCTCATAGCTGGAAGGCTGGCTGCCAGAGCTGTAACTGAGAAGAAAATTCATACATAATGTGCTACAACACTAACGGCATACAGTAAGTATATAGTGTTGACCTCAGGATGCTGGACGTGTGTTAGGTTACTATTTATGAGTGCTAGGCATCAAAGATTTTCTCCCCTTTCCATCTTTAATCGGCTAAAAAAATCCCTCCTTTTGTTTGTCCAACCAGGTATACAGGAGGTGTACAGAAGTGAATTTGCTGCATATTTGGAAAGTGATATACAGGTAGTACTATCTTTATTATTTGTGTAGTCTTGATAGTCTTACTGCTGCTGGACAATGCCTAAATTAATTTCACAGTAAGTTGCCTCACTCAGTCAACGAAAGCAGATCTGGACTAGATGCATATAATTAAAAAATATTTAACATCCAAGACGGAAAAGTAACTACCTAGGAGGTGCAGAGGAGGCGGGCTGTTGTCCGTATCCGGGATAAGCAGGCTGGGCTCCGTAGCCAGGCTGGCTACCGTATGAGGTCTGATTGCTGCTGCTGCTGGAAGAAGAAGAAGAAGCAGCAGCAGCAGAGGAGGCCTCATAGCTACTGGTTCCATAACCCTGTACTGGCTGGCTGTAGCCCTGTGAGCCAGTCGGGGCAGCATTGTAGCCTCCTGTAAATAAAAGAAAAAAAAAACATTAACAATAATTAACATTCTTAACCCTCAGAAACCAACTGATGTGCAGTCGTAAGTGCTGCTAAAACACTGTCTTATACAAACATTTGTCCTTATTTTACTGTTTTGAAGTAACACAGACACATTGGTTGTATTCTTTTCATAAGAAATACCATAACCCATTGTTATGGACCAGTGTCCTAGTCCCTTTTTTAATGTTTAATCTATGTACAAGAAACAAAAAAGTATCAAACAGCACTGACTCACCGCTGGCTGGCGGCTGCTGTCCATAAGAAGATCCATATGTCTGCTGGCTGTAGCCTCCAGATGAACTGCCGGTTTGAGAGTAGGCTGAATCGGCAGGCTGGGTGTATGAGCTGTAGCCCTGCTGCTGACCATATGACTGCTACAGGAAATGAAAAGAGCAGTCCTTCATTATAAGCTTATTCGCGTGTCCGAGACTCAAGCTGAGGCTCGCTAAGCATTACACAAACTTTAATACCTCTGATTCATTTACTGAATGAGGCCAAGTCTGTCCTACCTGGGCACCTTGTCCGTAGGCCTGAGAGGGCTGGGCTGCATAAGAGCTATACCTGGAAAGATCAAACACACAAACGAACACAAATCAGCCACATAAACACATGGTGTACCTGTTAACTAAATAAAAATATGAATTATCTGAAATACTTACCCCTGCTGGCTGCTGGCCTGCCCATAGCTGTTATAATCTATCAACAAAAGCCAATAGTTAGCATCTTGTGTTTTTGGCTGGGGTACGTTGTCTTATTAATGTTATTGTATTTGTGTGTGTGTGTGTGTGTGTGTGTGTGTATATATA
>JBBPDE010125683.1:0-20400 GCA_037974605.1 Nannopetersius ansorgii
ACACACACACACACACACACACACACACACACACACACACACACACACACACACACACACACACACACACAAATTCTAGTTATTTCCTTATAACTTATAACCCCCATGTGAAAAATGTGATGGACCTGTTTAGGAAATAAATAAATAAATAAATAAAACATAATCATTGACATTGATAAAGGATTACCTTTTCCTTAAAATACTTGTAAACTCAATTTGGTGTAATTAATTTCCTTCTCTATTGCACAACAAGCAAACTGGCTTCCACCTATGATAACAGCTATTGCTGGGGTATTCCAGTGTGGTAGTGCAACTCAAAAGGGGAATACATCCCCCTCAGGACAACCCAAGGGCATTTTGGCACAGGGCCCCAGTGATTGCAGGCCCTGGAAGGTGGTGACCTGCGGTCCCATGATAATCAGTCAGGCTAGACAAGAAAAGAGTTAGGTCTGTTTAAATGTGCAGAGAATTATTTACATCTGTGAGGAGTGAAAGTTAAGACTCTGGCATACCTTGCTAAAGCAACCTAGCTAGAAAGGGCAGAACCGAGAGGTATAATGGGTATGAGAGTGCCCTGAGACACCTATGTACCTCCACTCCACTGTCACAAACCTGAGTGAATGTGAGGATTGGTGGGATGACAGCACCAGTGTCCCAGTTTGCTTGAACTTTCAGTGCCCACTGCCTACCAGCTCTACACATTTCATCTGGCAGGAAAAATTAATTACAGGAAGCCTGTACAACAACTGAGACTGAGTCTGAGTCCCGAATGTTGATTGGAATAGCATTCCAGAGCTACAAATGAGATTGCTCTTCGCTTGCTGAGGCTTTCATAATTCTTGGGACTAGTAAGTAGTCAGCACCTTAAGATCTCAGTGACCAGATTGATGGGGGGCACCTATCCATCAGAAATAAAAAACAATGCTCAGAGACTGAGGAGAGCTAGATCTGGAGGTGCATTGTAAGAAATAAGTTCACTGAGGTATTTTGGTCCAATTCAAATCAAGTCAAGAAGGTTTTACTGTCATTGCTCCCATATACACAAAGTACACAGTAAAAATGAAACAATGTGCCTCTAGGACCATGGTGCAACACAATAGCAGAACAGAACAGAACACAGGACCTTAAATCCAAACAGGTCAAAGAACAACAACAAGACAAGCCATCAATTAGAGCAATTGTCAACATTCACAGTGTGGATAATACAGTATATTGACAGGTAAAAACTGTATTCTACCTGCAGAGAGTATTCAAAGATGCAGAGCAGCAACATAGAATTGTAGCAGCAATACAGAACAGCAATACATATGATTGTAGCAGCAACAAGGCAGTTAAAAACTAGAAGAATACTTTAACTGGTAAATAAAGTCTGAGTTGTTCAGGTTCCATAGGCATGGCAGGTGTTGGTGTTTTTATGCTTCAGCTCCAATTGAGGAGTCTGGTGGCCTGGGGGATGAAACTGTTCTCCATTCTGGCAGTGGAGGTCTGTTTGCTACATAACCATTTTCCAGATGGGAGGAGGGAAAACAGAGTGTGTGAGGGGTGAGTGGGGTCATCCACAATGCTGGCTGCTTTTCGGATGCAGCAGTTAGTATAAATGTCTGTGACAAAGGGGAGTAAGATGTCGATGATCTTCTCAGCTGTCCTCACAATCCTCTGTAGGGTCTTACAGTCCGAAATATTACAATTCCCATACCAGGCTGTGATGCAGATACAGAGAATGCACTCTATGGTCCCTATGTAACATGGTGAGGAGTAGAGATGCTGCTGGGCCTTCTTGGTAATGGAGTTGGTGTTTACATTTACATTTACAGAAATGTTGTTTCCAATCTTGACTGACTGAGGTCTCCCAGTCAGGAAGTCTAGGATCCAGCTGCAGAGGGAGGTGTTTAGGCCCAGCAGTCTCAGCTGTCTCCAGTGTTTTGGTTTAGGTTTGTGTTAGGCCTTTTTTGCTTTTGAAAATAAAAGTAAGCCACAGCATGAAAGTCTGGGTCTGCGCCCCCCTTCACTGCCTAGAGATGGGCCACAACATGACCATTTGATTTCTTTAACAGATGGTTAATTGCTGCTAGTTCAAAGAATTTTTGTCAACAGAGGCCTGATTATTACTGGGAAGACATCTTTAAGTAACTTGTAGAAACTGAATGGATTAAGGGATACCAGTCTCACTGAGGTCCTCAATACCCTTTAGCAGGTCTCACTTGGAATATCCCTGTTCAAGTTCCAGTTTGAGCATAATCCATCCCTCTTCCTTGATCAGGAGAAAGATGTAGTGGTCCTTGTACCAGAGCACTTTGTTCAGTCTTCCTGTAAGGTATGGAGGAAGGCCCAATGGACCCTCCAGAGATCTACTGAACAGCATAAGCAGGCTGCTGATCATTGGCCCAGGCTTAGTCATTCTGTACAGGTTCTCTGCTAAGGACCTAGCCCTCCAGGTACACTCACAGAAACTCATTTAAGGTGACACTAGTGTCCTACAGCATCTATCTCCCTCAGACCATGTAAATCAACACTATGTTTTGCATGATTTCCCTCAAACCAGTGCAGTGCATCCCCTTTGCCCCACATCTGTAAATCCCCTGCTTTCTCTTCAGCTCACACCCTCTAAGAGGCTTCCCACCATAGCAGGTGTCACCACTGCCTTATGAGTTTGAGCCTGTCTTGCAGCTTCCTTCTGCATAATGAACTCATTAAGATTTTAAATAAAGATTATGTGGTGATCTGGGCAGGTAAGGGTTAATGGAATGTGTGTGGTGGGTTCATTGGGGGTCCATGCTCGGGCCAGGGGTGGTGTGAGGGGCGTGTGATCAACGCATGATTAGGGGAGGGGAGATGAGCTACACCTGTGGCTCATCGCCATAGCAACTCCCGGGTTTTTGGGGTGTGTATAAAGGGGGAGGTGCGGTGCCTAGCAGGAGTTTTTGGGGCAGATTGGACTGGAGCTAGAGGGAGCAAGAGAGGGAGGGAGTGGGAGCCAGGGGCTGTGGGGGTATGCTGTGCTGCTGTGCATTTGGGTTCAATAAAAGCCTAAAAAGGAATTCTCCGAGTGTGTGTATTGCCTTCCTCCACCGTTCGCCACAATATTAATAAAGACATTAAATAAAGACATATTTGAGACTAAAATAGTTCACAGCCATGAAAATAGGAACAAGACATCAAAAGCATTAAAATATCTAAAAGTTACTGTATATTGCATTATCACAAAAATGGTTACAAATATGCTGTGTGATGCCCGAGACCTTGTTTTACTACTAGTTCAAAGCTTTTGAATATATTCAAAAGAAGATTTTGAATATATTTTAAAATACATAAACATTTATGTTCATATACATACATAGCAGAGGTACATGCAGGGTATTTTAATGCTTTGTAAGATAGTTTCCCCTTGTGGATAATTTCATTCTGCTTAAATAGGAGTGAATGAGTTACAAATGAGGTGCATGAGTAATTTTGCACCTTCAGAAATCACAAAAACTGTAAAATTCTCCAGATGATTTGAACAGTTTGTAATTTTACACATTGATCGCTTTAATTTTAGTATCATACCAGTATTATTAAGTAATTACAGTGGAAGTGTATGGCTTGTCTGTGATTAGTTCCTTCAGCATTGATTGTGGGAATTTGTCATTGTCTAAACAAAAGTTTCTAATATTTATTCTGCTAATTTTTTTTAAACCCTTCCTTTCCCTTCTCTTGACTTCTCTATGGCTAGTTGACATGGCTTTAAGTGGTTTTCATGTTTAAGAAACACTTGTGGACTACTTGAGCACTGATGTATGTCACTCTGGATAAGAGCGTCAGCCAAATGCCATAAATGTAAATGTAATTGTAAATGTAATCCTATAATATTCTCATTCTTTCACTCATTGTATGTTGTGTTTATATATCACACAGGGTCTGAAGAGAAGTGGGCTAGTTCGTGGAGATGGGACGCTCCCAACAGGATCCAGAAGGCCAGGATCAATTGGCCACAGGGACGTCTTCGAAGTTGATGAGGACACTGATCTGGCTGATCCTAAAACCCATTCCAAAAACAGTGGCTTACCTGACAAGACACACATCTCCCTTGTTAAAGGTAGCAAGGGAGGCAAACCAGACTCTACTTCCAAGCTGGTGGATGAGAATGTCACCACTGAGAAGATCAAGGTTGACAAATCTTTACAGAATAAACCTGAGGATAATATTATTATTGATCTGGATGTCAAAAAACCTTCTGGAGAAAGCCCAATGGAGCCCCCTTCAGGACCTAATGACCCCGAATCTAACCTGTTAAAGGAGGTGGAGGAAAAGTGGGTATCCACCAAGGCTCCATTTAGCACATCCACCGAGAACAGCCTTAATCAGGACAGAAGAACTACAACTCCTAGCATCCCACACATTGCTGTAGGACCCGTGATTTTTATAGGTAAAGAGGGAGACCTGGTGAGAGGCTCAGATGGGAGGATTTATCAGGTCCAGAGAGGGCCTCCAGGGCCAATGGGGCCTCGTGGGGAAGCAGTGAGTATCTGCGTATTATGTTTCATATATATATATATATATATATATATGAAACAAGACTATGAATTGAAATGAAAAATAATAAGTCTAGCTATCATTATTGAATTAAAATGATATATTTTAATATTTTTTTTATCGCTCGATAAGAGTCTCACGTTAATGCCGATAAGGCCCACCACTAATATATATATATATATATATATATAATCATTCTAATGCCAGTGACAGTAAGTCTCGGTCACAACAGTCCAGCCTTCTTTAATTGGTTGCAGAGGTAGTGGGTCCCAAATGCACATTTCAGGCAATGTTCCCAGCTTATCTATTACGAGGCAGCATCATGGCCAACAGATGCGGGAGCAGATGCAGCAGCATATGGAGACACTTGGCTGAGCACCAGAGACAAGGAGCAGTTATAACCCCCCTCTATTACTTGCACAGTCAGGTCTGTTGCTAGCAACATGAAGGCAAGATGCCCCACTGGCTGCAATTAAAAGCCTGCAGTATGAAGGGATTCAATAATTAAAGCTGCCTCCCCTGCTTGTTATTAGGAACCACAGGCAACCCCCCTTATTTCCTGCCCCTTTCCCCATCAGAGTGCTTAGGGTGCTTGTGTGCTATAGTCTATGGCAGGAGGCACTGCTGAACAGCATTCTGGGATGTCTTTCCTTGTGGATGTGAGGGCATGTGGACATTTTTTGTGTTTCTGTGTGTGCATTCCACTGTGTGCATGATTAGTAATTTAGGGATTAAGAGATTTAGAGGTGCCTACAGATATGAGTTCATTTGTTTGCACTGCACTGCTGTCCAGAAAAAAACAGTGTGTGAGTAAGTATGTCTGTATGGGTGCATTGCTTTTAACTGAGGTGGGGTGTGTCAAACAATCTGCCATATTCACCTCACCTGAACCCACATATCACGACACATTAAATGAGAAAATGATTCAAGACATTGAGGAATATAAGTTGTTTTTAAAGTTCAAGAATGGTTACTACAGTTTTACACTTCCATTCCATATAACAGAGCAGATATGGTTCCCAGACTTTGTTGTAATAGGGTCCTGTCCTCCAGGAATCTGGAATGGAAGGAAAATTTTGATCTCGAGTTATTACAGAGAGTCTAAAGTTATGGATGTGCTTTTATTGATCTAGTGAATGTGACATTTCAGGATTTATCTTTCACCATGTCAGAGGCCATCCATATAATAGGGTTTAAACAACAGGGTTTATTTTGACACACAACCTTAGGAGTAGTACTTTTGATGAGAGGAATCTGATAAAAGATCATGATTGATTTGTGCCTTTGTGCCTCAGCAGCCTTACCTGACAATACCTTCCAGTCTTTGCTAGCTACATTGTTCACCAAACTATTGATCAAGTATATTACTTACTCTTAACACTTATTAATTGTTTTCAAATGCTTCTGTTTATTTAAAAAATCATTCAAAAATGATAATTGACGTAATTCCTTACATTAGGGTTGTCCGGGCAGTGAGGGCTATCCAGGGTTCAGAGGCAACAAGGTGAGTGCCATACACAATTATGCTAAATGTTTAATCATTGAAAAGAAGGAGTCATCTCAGCCAGCATGCCAGACGTATTTTGTCACATTGAATTAGGGCTCCGAGAGCAGTCCCTCAGGCTAAAGCTGTTTTATCACTGAACTTCACTTAAAAGTTCATGTGCTTCTAGTTGTGAGCCCTGACCTTTTGCGACCTGTCATGATACTCTATAACCGCTGTCATCTGCTCTGCGTCTATGCCAGAGTCCAAAAGCCAACGGGGAGGCTGCAGAAAAAACCCTTTAGGATTATGCATATTTAAAGTTGATGCATAGCTGTATGACATAATGAGTGATTTATCATAGGCTTTATTGTTTATTCTATGACCATACAGCTGGAACAAATTGTTATGTGTGTTTAGTCATTTGTTTAGTAATTAAGCTCGAACATTTATAATTTTACATGTTATATCTTTTTGATATGATTTCAAAACAGTTCACAGACCTAACATTGTCACTGTTGTGATACTCTCAGGGCATTATGGGTCCAAAGGGTTATCCTGGTCCCCGTGGAAACCCAGGGCCACCAGGTCCACCAGGTCTGCTCACCCTTTATCTGTGGAGGAACACACCAGAAGAGTGGGCTGCCTTTAGAGTGAGTCTTATCCCTTTTCCTACTAACAAAATCATAATTTCTTTTCACCTCAAATCAGTGGAGTGGAGCATGGTTAATACTTGTCCAAACACAGCTCTTAGCACAGTGGTTTTGGTTGAGTTGAGACATCATTTGTCAAATATTTATCAGATGTAACAGAATCAGATGTTCTCCTCCAATCACAATGAGCTGTAAATTGCAGTATCGGTGGTAGGTCAAAAAAACGATGCGGTGGGTGTCGTTACATGATTCAAAAGAAGGAGTCTCTCGCCTTCATCCACCCAGTGTGGATGGTGTCATGTGACTGAGGGAGTCCTCGACTTTGTATTAAAACATCTGATAAAAACATTAATGCTCCCTTTGTTCTGGGTGAAGCCTGTATGTTGTTAAAAGTTCACCACAAACAACTACTGCTTCAACACTCTGTGGACAAAAAGTAAAAAAAAATGAAATGCTCTGTAAAAATAAAGAATAGATAATGAAGTGTAGATAGATAAATCTGCAAATTCACAATTTGTAGCACTCTGTGTTGACTAATTGATTGGCACTTGCAGGACCATCTTTGAGTAACAGCCTCCAATAAGTAATGCCAGTGGTGCAAAAACGGGGTATGCCGTATGGGGTGCATATGGGCGAACTGCCAGGGGGGGCCCCAAAACAAGGGAAGGATGGAAAAAATATCACTGACATTTATGTTTTAAATCTGTTCTTGTGCTTTTAAATCATGACTATGCTCTAAATATGCTGTTTAAAATATTTAAGAAATGTAGGGCCTGGCACTGGCAGTAGATCTTGGGGGGGAGGGGGGAGGCATGTTGCATACCCCCCCAAAAAGTGAGTAGTTGTGCCCTCTGCAGAAATCATGCCCAAAACAACGTCACTGATATCAGTAGATCTGATGGACCCTCTCCCTGCTATACACCTGATCCAGTTTGGCATTCTGTGCTGGATTAAGTATCCTGTGATGTGTTTGCAAACTGGTAGTATTAAGACCCTAAATAATAATCTGTTTTCTGAGTAGCACTGTTAAAATGCAGTGGTTCTCTGGATTTTTCTCATCCATATGCCAGTTTCTTTGTTGTATTTAGATGTATAATATTCGGACATAACATTAAAATCACTAAATGATGGAATGAATTGCACTGATTATCTTGTAACAGTGGCATCTGTCAAGGGATGAGATACATTAGTCAGTAACTGAACAGATAGTTCTCGAAGTTGATGTAATGGAAGCTATGACTGGATGACTTCTGTGGGTGATGCCTTTCTTAGTCCTTAACAGAATTGGTCCAAGAATGGCAAGCATTGAACTGCTGACAGGGTCAAGCCTCATAAGGAGCAAAGATTAGCCATCTCCACAAGACCTACTGTCCCCAAAACTGCTGAAAAGGCTCATGCTGGCTGAGACAAAAAGGTATCAGAACACACAGTGTATCACAACTTCCTGTATATGAGGATGAATAGCTGGAGACAGAGTGTAATAAGCCCTGTCAATCATGATATGTGCCTAAAATACAACCATATTTTTTATATGCATACTTCTTCCCATCACTCTCTCTCTCACGTGCTCTCGATCTCACTCTTCTGAGGCTGTGTTTTTTAATGCTATGGCTGATATGTGTCTTTGCTAGAACAAACATTATACTTTATATCATCGATTTTGTAACAAAACGCTGTACCTCTCTTTGGTTCCAACAGTTCCAACAGTGACACGTGACAATATGTGTAGTCATTTTGTTTGATATTGACCTTGTGCATTACATTCAAACTTTGCTACTGAAAAAAATGTTTAACTAACCATAAATTAGAATGGTTGTACAAAGGAAATAAAGATAAAGCAGCAGTAAAAGACTTGACACCAAAGGAATTATTATTTCATAGTTTTGTACTGAACAAGGCTTATAACAAAAGATTACATCCTACCTGTCCTGCAGGCAGAACAAAACACTTAAGGCCTGAGTCAGTGAAGAACCAGGAGCAGCTGATTCCAGATGACCGGGCGGTGATCAGTATACTGGTGGTGATAAATGCTGAGTAGTTGATCTAGGCACCTGTAAGCTGGTAGCCTCGTGGTTAGGGCATTCGCCCTGCACTCTAGTAGCCATGTGTTGGTTTCTCAAGATCGCTTGGCACCTGTGGGGTACCCTGAGAAAGGTACCGTCCCCACACACTGCTCCCCGGGCGCTGTGTAACTGGCTGCCCGCTGCTCCACTTGGTAAATAGGTTAAATGCAGAGGTTGAATTTTGTGGTGCTGTCATGTGTTCACGTATGACAGAATGGTCACCTTCACTTTCACCTTGTGTTCTTAGGCATCCTGTCACAGTAAAAAAAAATTTTCCTTTTTTTAATCCAGTGTACTCAATATGTCAAAGATAGTTTTCAGGCATAAAGTAGTATTTTTGGACCAGCAAGGTGATTCAACGTAAAATATTTAGAAATGAGGGGATGCTCTACACATTCACGGTACTATAGGTAAATAGTAGTAGCAGACTTGCTGCTGTATTATGCACTTTGTCCATGTTGTATGTTTATTTCAGGTAACACAATGACCTAAAGTGTCAGAAATCACTGAATCACTGAAGTGAATCACTGTGGTGGCTCAGACATTCTCCTTCAGTTTTTTCATGTAGTCGCTTTCACACAACTCCTTGTGTTACAGCAGAGTGAAACCCCACAGCATGGCCCAGGATTGAATAAAGATGCTGTCTGGGACAGCCAGAGCACTCCCTTGTAGCGATAATGGGTTATTTGTTACTCATAGCCTTTGAACTGTACTGTACAGTAAGACTCTCTTAATGGATTCAGATGAGGAAGAGAGCCTTTTTGTTGTCTGCACTTGGTTGGAGGAGGTCAGAGGTCATTCTCATCACTAGAGGCAAGGGCTAAACTCCCTCCTGTTTGATGGAACATAGCCAGAACGGGGTCACTGTAACCTCATCAATCAAACTCTCCCTCTCCTGCAAGAGTGAAGAGAGCATATCCTCACTGATACTGGGACATACCAGCATACTCTAACTGGAAGAAGTGACTGGTCCCCATGTTCATGCCAAAATATGTGTTTGGTGCACAAAATGTAGATTAGACAGACAGATGATGCTCTAGTATTACTGTATTTGAATTACTAGCACAGTGATATGACACATGAATAAGCCCTGAATAATGTATTTACAGATGTATACTTGAGTAATCTGCAAGATGCTATAAAAATGTTATTGTTTGTTAAAACGAAATTGTACTGCTGTTGTAAAGGCTGTGTTGGGCATGGCTTCCATTTATAATACTGTTTTGAAGCATTATTTTCATGTAATTAGATAAGAAAGATGTTTAATTAATACAGTATAAATCAGTTTTATCACAGATTTTGATGCCTTTTCATCTAAATTGATATGTTCATTGTACCAGTTTAGCTTGAGGGCATATATATAATTGAAGTGATACTGATAACTGTCTTCTTCCCAATATGTTGTTATTTCTTTATTAATTTTACAGAAGTCTTATTAACAACTCAAATGCCAATCACTTTAGTGTAAGTGTACCACAGTGTCATTGTTGCATAAACATGTGAATACTGACAGAAGTTGTCCCTAAATACTCATGTTTTGTTTTTTAAATGTGTTTTTCAATATCAAAGTCAACTAGACCAATGAAGTGTTTTCATTACTTGTTTTCCTTTTCTCTTTTCACAGCAAACCTCATTCTTCCAGCTGCTTTATGCAGGTTGGCCTGTACGTATGCAGTACAGTTAATGGGTTTTTGAGTCTATAGAAGAGTTTCAGATTCAGATAATATTGATTCTGAATCTCTGAATCTGGTTTGTTTTCTGTGAGCTTGTAGAGACTTCAGGGTCCACCTGGGCTGGAGGGAGAAATGGGGAAACCAGGTCCACAGGTAAGACGCTAGAGAAACAATTCGGCATTCAGTTAAAGTTTTAGTTCTGAGGAAAACTTACAATTACACAGTCTTATGCTTACTTAAATATCTATAGCTAAGATTTTGCGTCTGCAATTTGCTTCTTTGATTTTGCACTGGAGCTGTGGGACTTGTTGAGGTTTGTACAACAAAAATTGTAAAACACTTGTTTTGTATCTATAAAAAAAGTCTATTGCATAGCTAAGAACAAGACTGGTAGACCTCCTGAGTCCTGAGTCCTCTTGAGGGAAGCTGGTGACCTAGTGGTTAAGGAGTTGCCCCTGCAATCAGAAAGTCGTGGGTCTTGATATCATGAATAAATAAGACTTGCACTATTTCTGCATTAGTAACTGGACTTCCAACCCCAATATACTTGATTTCTTTTTGCCTTTTTTTACTCAGGGACTACAAGGTGATCCAGGACAAAGAGGACAGAAAGGGCCCTTCGGAGACATGGTAAGCACAGAATTCACAATAATAAGACTGATAAAAAGACAGGTGTGAAGTAAAAGCTAATCTCTGTAAATATTTCCAGGAGTCCCAAACTGAACTACCAGACTTGAATTAAAACAGTAAACGGGGATTTTGTTAGGATTTCTTAGGCAATTGACCCCAGCATTGATGTGGGGAAATAATGACCAAAATCTGCATTTTTCTTTGTACTTTTTCAGTTTTCATTGTAATTCTGTCCTGTTATTGTGCTTATTATGTTGTACAATTATGTTGTTTCTCTCAGTGAGTTGTCTTCATTAAAAGCTTTATGACTATGTAGCTAAAGCAAAAAGTGTTAAACGCACAATACTTCAGAGTTCTGAGCTTTAGCCACATAAACAAGCTGTGATGTCTGAAATCTCCATCATGGTTTTTATTGGATGAAGTGTAACAAACTTTCAGACACACTGACCCTGCACTGGGCAGATGGTCTACTGTTAGTGAAGTATGGTGCCATTAAAACATGAGAAAGGCATTCTTGGGTGACGTCAAGTTACCATGCCAGGGGGCTATTTAAGCAGAAAGACAAACCAAGGTTGGTGATTGTAGTAAAAGCACACATTTTATGTTTAATGTAAAGTTTGTGCATTATTGTGATTTGTAAAAAATAAAAAAGGGCAGTTGTTCCCCAAGAGAATGTCAATGATCAGACTGTGTCAACAAGAGCGATCCATAAAGAGGAATATTATAGATGATCTTGATTACAAAGACAGATGACCATTTAATACTTCAGTGGTGGAAATAACACAGACTCTGGTCTACAGAGATGTGTAAGAGTTCATGTATTATAATATTAGTATGATTACTAAGCATAGGCCTCTTCCAGGATGACAGTGACCCCATGCACAGGATACAAGGGGTCAATGGGTTTAATTGGTATTCAAATTATATAAATATGTATGTTGTGTCCTTCACAGTGTGAGATTTTTTTAACTGATGACTGTGTGTGTGTGTGTGTGTGTGTGCGTGCGTGCGTGCGTGCGTGCGTGCGTGCGTGTGTGTGTGTGCAAATAAGGTCTTTCCAAAGGCAAAAGGCTAATTTTTTTGGTCTAGCTATTTTTTATGCTGATCCATTATTTGGAAAGAGGGTAGTCTACTTAATATTAAACAATGTTTTTTGTGCTACAGGGTGACCCTGGTATACCAGGTATATCTGGCAAAGCAGGATTTCCTGGGAAAGATGGAGAAAATGGTCTTGATGGGCATCAGGGGACTCCTGGGATACCTGGCCCAAAGGTAGAATAAGGCAATGTTATGCCATCAGCCCTATTTCAGTATATTTTTATTAATGAGTCTGAGCTTGGCAAGAAAGTGGAATAACAGTAAACAGTATTTTATACTCTGATACTCTTATACACTGATGCAGTCCACTTTTTTTGTCCCACAGGGGCCTCTTGGCTATAAAGGAGAATCTGGCTCACCTGGAGATAAAGGAGATGAGGTAAGAGGAAGCTGAAGGGAAGTAAAGTGATTGCACCACATGAGTATTACTTAATGCTTGTTACCTAAATCAAAGACATGTTTTCCCTAGGGACTTATTGGAGAGGAAGGTCACTGTGGAGATATGGGACAACCTGGAGAAAAAGTAAGGCCTACTATTTTAGAAACTTTTATTTTTATTAACCCATCAACGTTTGCCATTTCACGTACAGACGATGACTGCACATTCATGTGAATTACATGAAAACAGCTGATGATTTTCTTTTAGAAATTGTTGCCATCTAGTGGGTGTGTGAAGAACTGGTAAATGTCTGCATGAATTAGGATAGTATGAAGAACTTTTGATGTATATAATGTAAAGTGCTTTGCCTTGTTTAGGGTTCTAAAGGACTCCCCGGCCAACCTGGTCCTGTTGGCCCTCAAGTAAGTTTCTGATCTCACTATATTCTTGTGTTCTTTTTATTAAAATAAGGTACTATGACTGTAGTCAGCAATGACAATGAATGAATACTGATTATGTGCCTGTCTATTGTTGAGATTACTTGGGTGAGAGAGGTGCATGAGTTGTATTATCAAAATGCTGACTCAATACAATCATTTAAATGCAGGGGCTACAAGGGCTCAGAGGGATTGAGGGCCCTGAGGGGCCTAAAGGGCCAGATGTGAGTGAAACCAAAATTCTGCATGTACATAGTATACATTGTCATTTCTTGTGGTATTCCCTACATATGTAAAAGAGTACATTGTCAAAGTATGTGCTTCGTTTGGGTGATGAACCTTCCATTTTTCTGTCTATTATAGGGAGAGGAAGGATTGGAAGGCGTGCCAGGTCCCCCAGGCCCTCCTGTAAGTTTTTCATATTTCATCCCAGCTACCTAAGGCTTAAATTACGTATTAATTATCTTTAGATACATTTAGTGACTGTGAATTATAACAGCTAAAGTAATATTGTAAGTTATGTAGATAATAGAGTGAAGAATTTAATAGTTAACTGTCTTTATTGTAGTCTGAATTGTGTACAGCCGAATACCTAGACAAGAATATTAAGAACTAACATTACTTTAAAAACTGTAAATGTATTAACCAGTGAACTCAGTTTTATAGATAGGCTAAAGCATTTTCCATTGTTATATTAGCCAGTAGCTATCAATAGCTACCTTAAGTTTTCTAATTTATTTATTTATTTATTTATTTATTTATTCACTCATTCATTTATTCATCGTAGGGCCCACCTGGTGTCACTGGTTTGGTCGGTGTTCAGGGGGTGAATGGCTCACGGGTGAGGCGATACATGCTTTAATGACAATATGCCCTTCTGTCCTTCTTTTTCTGTTGCACAACAGTTGCATGACTGTTTCTATTCTCTGCTTCTCTTTGTAGGGAGAACCTGGGCAAGCGGGAAGCACTGGACCACAAGGGCCCCAGGTGTGTTGTGTCATACTGTCAGAAGATCCTTTATCTCTTTCATTTGAAACAAGGTCAGAATAAACACTTGATGAGTAATGTCCACATCATGTATGTGTTGTCACCAGGCTCCGATGGGATTGGAGGGGCAGATTGGATCTCCAGGGCCCCCAGGCCCACAGGTGATACTTTGGCTTTTATTGTCTTAGTTAAGAGATTACATGTTAGTCACTTAAGTGATAACAGAGCCTTAGAGTTGTCACTATGGCATCATTTTCAGTCCAGTTCAGTACAACTGAAGAAGAAGTTTTTAAGAAGTAGTTAAAGAAGTAGTTAAAATGCACTTTTAAGAAGTAGTTAAAATGCACTCAAAATGAAATGTTTGTACATTAATGAATAGTTAATAATGTTTTTCCAATGTTTTTCCTTCATCTATCCATTTTGTCAAGGTGTTATTATGACACTGTTATTACTGTGTGCACTACTAACATTTTATCGTTAAAAACATGCTTCTACCCACAGTATCCTACTTTATTTACTGATAGATTTCCTTAACTCTCCTGTTATGTTGCAGGTCAATTTATCCCATTTTCGATTTTTAAAAATGTTTAAAAATAGTTAGTGTTTTTTCAGTATGAAACTTCATGCACTTGGCTTAATAGAGGTAATCAACATATGAAATAAAAATAGTTCATTTCATATATGTGCAACCCCCCATGCATGCTCATATTACATAGATACTGTTCAGGCCAATTTTACCTGGCAGTCAAAGAGGAGGTTAAAGGGGTCAAATAAGTGTCAAATACTATTTGTTTCTTTGCACCTGTGTGACCTGTTTCACCCAAATCACACTCTCTCTCTCACACACACACAAACACACACATACACACACACACACACAGACACACACACACACACACACACACACACATACACACACACACACACACACGCGCGCACACACACACACACACACACACACACTCTCTCTACTTATTCTGTTGACATTGTCTGTAAGTGCAAGAATGCAGGTGTGTGATGATTTACATCAGAACATGGTGAAATACAGTGCTCCCCAAATATGTGTCAAGCAGAAAACACAATAAATATCAAGTCAGCTTTTGAGCTTGTCATTACCAACTCAATACTGAAAAACATTGGTGTGTATTGGGGGAGAAGTGGAAAGAGCTGGAGAAAAGCATTTACATGTATGTTTGGCTGGGGTCTAAAAATCGAAGGATGAATCAACAGCCAGTTTGTGGGATGCAGAGAGTGATTCGATTTGACAGGCTGTCATGAAGTAGTGGCTTCAGTGTCTGTGTGCAGACATCTACCTGTTTCCTGCTTAAATACCTTGGGTGAGTCATTTCCTGTGCTGTCTGATGTCACATGCTCTGGTGTGCATGACAAGAATTAGGGTTGTACTTGATATGGCACAACATAAAAAATCTAAAATAAAATTTTTAATTAACTAATGTCATGTAAAACTATTGTGTTTTTGTATGTAGGTTTTTACGGTATTAAAAAATCAATAACAAGTGGCCCTCATTGAACCATGATCTGTGAGAGGTAAAAAACTACACCAAATATTGATTGAAATGGTTAGGAATGGAGTTAATAATGAGAAATAATTGAACATTATTGGTGTTCCTGAGAAACGAACATAACAGGAGGGTTAACTAAGTGAACAGATTCTACAAACCGGGCTTTTATTGAATCAGGCCATTCAAAGAGACATAGTGGCAGGCAAGCAGTATGTTAGTTTGGTCATCAAAAACATCTCACAGCTAGATTTCTGCATTAAAATTACACACAGGAAGGGAAAAAATTGATCCTTTAGAAAAGGAGGTTGGTTATCTTAATGATAATTACATTATCATGGGTTAAAGAGAACGCTGTTCATCCGCTTGAGCAAAACGGCTTGAACTGAGCTTGAATTAGGACAGAAGCTTAAAAGATACTGCTGAGGAAATGGAAAACTTGCTAGTTTCAAATGACTAGCATGTCCATAGCAGATTTGTATTTGTTTGTTCACAGGGCCAGCCAGGCAGAGAAGGAAAACCAGGACCGAAAGGAAATCTTGTAAGTATATTCAAAGTTTTCTTGAATGCGTATGTATTTTCAAGAAATAATAGACATCAGTACCAGCTTTAAAGGGCCTTTTCATGTAAAACTGAAATGGCTTTCCTTTTGGTTAAATAAACAAGTTTAATGTAGAACACCATTATATTTTCAAAACAGACCATTCAATTCCTGTCTGTAGTTTCCAAACATGGAAATTAAGCTGCAGGAATAACCTATGTTGTTGAATGTACTGTGTTGTATAGCAGAAACTATGCCAAGTTTCACAGGCTGGTTTAGAAATCCACATGTATACCATAAGTGTCAGAGTGCGGGCCGCGAAGCCCACACTCTGAGCTACCTCAGGGCTGGAAGGCAGACGTCCATGCTGTGATAACTTTATTAATAAACGGAACAACAGAAAAGGGCACGAGGGCCGCCAGGAATATAAACAGGTTAAACAGGCAGGAAACAGGCAGGGATAATGAGGACACATGAGGAGAAACTAACTAATACCAACTTATATACATGACTAAATGACAAGACAAACACAAAGCAGGTGAACACAAAGGAGACACGTGATACAGGAACAAAATTTCAAAATAAAAGCCCTCCAAAACATGAACAGAGAAAACCAGACACAACTAAAAAACAGTGGCCCAAATGGCCACTGACCAGACCGTGACAATAAGTGAACCTCAAGAGAAAAAATATAACAAAAATGTAGGATAAGGAATAATTGGAATCCATGAAACCCAACAAATCATGCCAGTGACACATTATAGGTTACCGTTTCATGTTTTAGCATAATTGACTAAATTGGTATTATTCTAGATAAACTCTTGTACTATAGGGCTACTTTGCTATAGGGCTACTCTGTTTTTCTCTCTCAGGGACCTATTGGTCAGACAGGCCTTCGGGGCGAGCCAGGGTTTGAGGGCCCCTCGGTAAGTACTTCAGTATGTTTAAGTGACTCACTTTCATCCAGCTAGACAATCAAAAGTCAGCACTGAAAACATCTTTACATGTTTAGTACACTATAATCTTCAGATGTGAAGTGTTTTTGTGGTTTTATCCCTTAGTGTTTTGAATTTGCACACAATATTTTAACACCATAGGCAGACAGGCAGACTGTTTGACATTCCTAGATGATTGTACCTGACGTTCCTCTGGTATAGTATTACCTCTTAAATCACAGTTGAGTATGCAAATTGATGGTGAGGTGTTTTCTTTAGCAGATGGCCCTATGGTCATATCTGAAAACTCATCTAGTGACACTGTAAAATGTGAGATGAAAATCCTCTCATGTGGTTCACATCAAATAGTATCCCAGCTTTCATCACAGGTCAGTGTCAGTGATATGTAGCTGGGCTTAAGTGACAAACCATCTGTCATAGATGACATTGTGAATTACCCTGTCAGCGCTTTTTCGGCCCTGAATAGAGGAACATGATAACAGTCTCAGTTGATCTTTGTAGCCGCATACCGCACACTTGCCAATACAAGTGCCATCAAAGAATACATGAAAATCTCTAATTCTCTAATTGGTGAGACATGCTGTGAAACAGCTGTTAATTGCTTGCTTTTCACAGAATACATGTGAAAATCTTTAATTGGTGAGACATGCTGTGAAACAGTCTGTTAATTGCTTGCTAGTATTCTTGCTATTGTTTGTGTTTGTAATTGCCAAGTCCCAGAGAAATATTATATCACTGTTTAATGTCTGTTTTCAGCTGCAGTCTTTCATGTTTTAATTTGCCACTGAGTAGCTGCATATTATGCAGATTATTTTTAGCATCACCATAAGAACAAGCATGGACCCTCCATTCAAATTATAGGGGGTGCAGTTAAGAAAACAAGGGATTTGCACAACAAATAAAAAGTGATTTCACTGCTTGATGACTACCAAAAATAACTTTTTTCACAGTATGCTTACAATTGTGCATCACTGCATTTGTAGAAAAAACTCTACAACAGAAGAGCTCAGGTAGTAGTAGGATTACTGCCTGCTTCAGATTAGACTAGATTTCTGCATTCACTACATGTCTTCCACTACAGATGAGCTGCTGCGCTTGATGAAATGAAGCATTGTCTCATTCATTTCATTTTGAATTTCAGGGTGCATCAGGGGCTCAAGGTTCACAGGGTATTATGGGTGACCGAGTAAGTGTGATGTTATGTTATTTTTTTATTTTTTCACCAAAGGAAAAAAACACATCTATTACAGATAATGAAGAGGCTAAACAAAATAGTATTGAAAAGCTATTACAGTGCTGAAGTACCACCTCTGCAGCCAGTAGAGGTGATGTGATCAGTATGTGAAAGGCAATGATAAAGTCTAAGTTATGGTCAAATTGTCAAATTGTATCGTCATTTATGGACTCAGCTTGACATTTAGTATTCCGGTTACATGAAATTAAACTTGGTGTATAAATATCAAATAGGAATAAAATAAATGAAGATAAAAAAAATAGATTTCAGTTATAAATGAAAATAATGTTAATAGACATTTTAAGTGATATCATGTTGAGAAAGAGGGTATTTCAGTTTTAAAACTGCAGTTACTTTTGTCCTTTTTTTGTCCTCAAGACCGCTACGCTGAACTATAAAAATCCCCTTCTGCTGCTTTTTCACCCCAGACTTTGAGTAGCTACACTACACCATACTTTTAATGTTTCAGTTCTGGCGTAATGTGCAAATCAGTACGTCAAGTAGGGCTGCACTATTAATCGAATTTTAATCACAATCACGATTTTGGCTGCTAAGATTACATTAAGATGATCGTCGGCGATTTGAATAGTAGCTCTGCTGCATATCAGATCAAGCACTTTCTAAAAAAGGAGCGTGTGTGAGTGTGTGTGAGAGTGTGTGTGCATGTGTTTGCCTTGTAATATATGCCTTTTCAGCATACTTTTTTTTTCGTTTGTTGGCACTTTATGATTGCACTCTGCAGTTGCATGTTTATTTTTTGTAAGCCCTATATCCTGGGTACATTTTATTTTATTATTTTTATTTTTATTTGAAGTTTCATTTTGAACTGAAAGCCTTGTTCACTTATGTCACAACGGAGGGGGCTAGTCCTCCATTAAGAGCTACCTTTGAAAATGCAGCCAGGAAACCAGGGATCCATGCTGAAGTGCTCTTTATTAAACAAAACATAAGAATAAAGAAAACAGGCACGCGGGCCAAACAGGAATGAGAACGTGGTACAGGAACAGGGCAAAAACAGGACAGGGACAAGGCAGGAATACAGCGTGCATAAGGCAAACTAAGGCGAACTAAGGTGATGGACTGATAAAGAGGGAAAACATAGAACTGAACTAAATACAGGCTGTCAGTAAGACGCTAAACACAAACAGGTGCAAGACTCCAACATGTGACACAAAACAGAATGACAGACACATGACAACAGAACTAAACAGAACAAGAATTCAAAATAAAAGGCCCAAAATGTAAACAGAAAAGCAGTGGCCCCTATTGGCCACTGACCCAAACATTACAACTTACTGTTTGTTTAAAATAAGAGGTGACATGTGTTTTACCTAAAATAATGAATAATTGTGATTAATAATTGTGATTTCAATATTGATCAAAAATAATTGTGATTATCTTTTTGGCCATAATTGTGCAGCCCTAATGTCAAGTACTCTACATTTCCAGTTAAGCAGGTAGAATGAATGTAGGCTTTGCCCCGGTACACATGTATTTTCTCCAGTGATGTATTTTTATGTTTCTGATATACTGGCTGTTTCACAAGGGTAAAAGGGGATCAGATGGAGACAAGGGGGATATAGGGCCTAAAGGTGACAAAGTAAGTGTGGGAATCTGCAAAATGACTGCATTTTATTATATTTATATTTTGCTAAATAATGTCATGGAAAGACACTTGACATTTGTTTAATCAATTTCTCTTAATATCTGACCCAGGGTGTCAAAGGGGCCCAAGGTATAAGGGGCACTCAGGGTGAGGAAGGACCCACTGGTATTCCTGGTTTTCCAGGAATGAAAGGTCTGCCTGGACTTCAAGGGATTGAGGTACACCCTGTAGAATAGCTCAGTTCTAAGTAAAATGACATGTTTGATAAAAGTATGTGTGAACGATGTTTATTTTATTATTCCCTCAGCATAATAATGCACTAAATTATATTTAAATAATATTAAGCATGTGTATGTTTTTACTAGAGGTGGGCATAGATACATTTTTTTAACGCCGTTAATCTCATGGTAACCTTGGCGTTAACGGCATTAACAGTGTTAACGACCTTCCAACCCCCCCGACGGAGACACCGAGACAGGTTTAAAACGTGCGCGAACTGGAAAAGTAATTGAAATATCAAGTTGAAATTCATCATAGCTTGCGTAGTATAAACCAGAGTTACTCAAACTTATTTGTCCTGGGGACCAGTCAAGTCAGGCTTTGGGGCTGCAGGAATTATTCACCCACA
>JBBPDE010126190.1:0-20393 GCA_037974605.1 Nannopetersius ansorgii
GTGGCAACTTTCTACCCACCTCTGGCCATAGGGAGGTGTGTGTGTGTGTGTGTGTGTGTGTGTGTGTGTGTGTGTGTGTGTGTGTGTGTGAGAGAGAGAGAGACTGTTTCTGTGAGTGGGGTGAGGAAGAGGAGGCAAAGAAGGAAGGAGGAGGAAGAGGAGGGGAAAGAAGAAGGAAGTGAAGGGAAAGAAGGGGGGAGGGGGAAGAAGGAGGAGGAGGAAGAGGAAGAGAAACAGGAGGGAGTGGGAGAGCGAAGCTTTCTACCAAATCGGGACACATGTTGAGTTAACGGAGCCGCCCCCCCTTTCTCTCTCTCTCTCTCGCTTTCTCCCTCTCTCCCTGTCTCTCTCTCTCTCTCTCTCTCTCTCTCTCTCTCTCTCTCTCTCTTACTCTGTGTGTCTCTCTCTCTCTCTCTCTCTCTCTCTCCCTCTCTCTCTCTCAGTGTGCTGGTCTGTCTGGTGGAGTATGGATCTGAGTAAGATGGTAGGTTTCAGGGTTTCTGATTTGTCTCTCAGCTCTGAGTCGGTGTGTGTGTTTTGTGTTCAGTGTGTGTTTTAGACGGACTGGTGGTTGTGAATAGTGGTATGGGACCGGGTTCCGCGTGCGTGTGTGTGTATGACCGTTAGTGTGTGCCGTTAGCTGTATCCTCGCTGTGATTCGGTTCGGTGTTTTTCGACATCAGCGGGACTTTTTTTGGGAGGGGGAGATGTGTGTGTGTGTGGTGTGTTGGGGGGGGGGGGCAGAATGGTGTGTGGTGTGTTGGGGTGGAGACGGAGGTGTGTTGAGGATGGAGGTGTGTTGGAGGTGTGTTTTACCGTGTTCTAATAAGAGCCGCAGGTTTAGCACTGTGCTGGTTTAGGGCTGTGCTTGTTTAAGACTGTGCTGGGTTGCACTGTGTTTAGGGCTGTATTAGCTTAAGGCTGTGCAGGTTCAAGACTGTGCGGGTTTATAACCACTGATTCAGGGCTGTGCTGTTTTAGGGGTGTGTTTAAGGCTGTTTTGGTTTAGGGGTTTGTTAGTTTATGGCTGTGCTGGTTTAGGGGTGCGCTAGTTTAAGGCTGTGCTGTTTTAGCTCTGTGCTGGTTTAGGGCTATTCTGGATTAGCCCTGTGCAGGTTTAGATCTACTGCTGTTTTAAGACTGTGTAGGTTTAGCTCCACTGCTGGTTTAAGGCTGTGCTGATTTAGTGGTGTGTTAGTTTAGCGATGTACTGGTTTAGGGCTGTATTTAAGGCTGTGCTAGTTTAGGCGTGTGTTATTTTAAGCTTGTGCTAGTTTAGGGGTGTGTTGGTTTAAGGCTCTGCTAGTTAAGGGTGTGCTGGTTTAGGCTTGTGCTAGTTTATGGCTGTGCTGTTTTAGAGGTGTGTTAGTTTAAGGCTGTGCTAGTTTAGGGGTGTGTTAGATTAAGACTGTGCTGGTTTGTAACCACTAGTTTTGGGATGTGCTGGTTTAAGGCTGTACTGGTTTAGGGCTGGGCTGGTGACTGTTATTCTTTTTATCATATCTCACATGTTTTTCTCCGACTTGGTCCATTGCTAGTCTCAAAGCGGGTGCAGTCGGAGACAAACCCAGTTCCTCTTTCTGTGTGAGCTTCACCCCCTGTGCTTTGCACCAGTCATCTTACCATTCCAGTGCCAGCTCCTCCAGGCCTTTCTCAGAGGGAATAGGAAGCACACTGGTCTGCCTGACCACCAGCTGTTCCACTGCTTTGATCCATCCGGGCTTGTCTGAGGCTCTGGTCTGGACGAAGTGCACTGTGTTTCTGGAGCTGTAGACAATACTAGGTTATGCCATGCTTTTTGCATCAAAGTTCTTAGTTCAAAGTATCTTTGACCCAAGGCTGTTCTCTTTCACCCTGGCTGGTTGGGGTCACCACTGGTCATGCCTTCGAATCCTGCATCAGAAGTGTATCCACTACCCAGTGGCGAAAGTTGTGGCCCAGTAGACTGTAAGCCTTCTGTCTTTCCTTGTCTAGAACCCTTGAATTGTGTCTACTTCCCAGGGCTGGTGGGTGTGGGGTAAATCTTTAGGAGCTCCTCCAGGCACACAATAAGAATCCTGGTCTAAAGAACAGCCCCTCACCCCTGTGCTTTAGGAAGCCTCTTGCTTTGCATGGTCATAAAACGGAACCACATAGTTTATTATTCAGTATGGCACCATTATCATGGTCTGGTTCCTCTGACATATAACCTAATCAGACTTCTCTGATGTCAGTTGTCCCTTCTTCTAAACCTCATTAAAGGTCCACAGTTGGATGGTAAAAGGGTAAATAAATGGGTGTTTTTAAAGCTCTTAGTTCACAGTCAGCCTTTTTAGGCCCAGAGCTCTGTTTTCAAGAAGAATATTCTAGTGGGGCACATATTTATGGCACCAGTGGAAGCGTCTGTCTTGACCTGCACGGACGGTCCATTGTGTTTCCACTCTAGAAGCCTAACGAGGTGTTGACTGAGCGCTCCATGTGAGCGGATGTTTGAGTCAGATGTGAGTAAGTTGTAAAACGTCTTTAAAGAGACGAGAGTAGCTTAGCAACACAGAAGCAGTCTTTCAGTGAAGTGACCTTTTAAAGGGGTGGAGCAGTAGCAGGAGGGACTACTGGCTAAAATACACTTTTAAAGATGGAAAAAAAAGACCAATGGCTCTGTTGTAGTCCTGGCTCACAAATACAGCTGTGTGTCCGAGAAAGCAGAAGTGAGCGTGTTTGTGTGTGTGAGGGAGGGGTGTGTTATTACGTCACTGTGGTGGGTTTTGTTTTTGCAGAACGCAGGCTTACAGTCTTCAGGTCAGTGTATAAATTGAGGGGAGTTTCAGGAAGCCTGGGGTTATTTTTAGGTCTTTGGATATCAGTGTCTCAGACAGCTACCTCACCCCTCACCCCTGACCTGCGCCGTGTCTGTCTCAGCTGGACCAGACGCTGACCTAGGCTGGGGAAGGTGGGGGTTTCAGAAGGGGAGCTGGATCAGAGGGGCTTGTTTGGGTTGGCTGTGCCCCTCCAGTGCAGGAACGGGCATTCTTCAGCCGGCAGGAAATGGGCACAGGATTGGGTGTGCCAAGACAGGAAGCCGAGCATGGCCCTCAGCCGTTACCCTCCTATCACTGACCACTCGAGTGTTTTATCTCACTGGACGCTTGAGCGAGAACCCAGGACGTTTATAGAATAATGTGTACATAGAACATACAACCCGGCTGTACTGTCTGTCAATAATACTCATTTTCACGCGACTGTTTAGCTGTTTATTTTAGCTTTATTCAGATTTTTTTCACCCTGACTGTGGCCTGTTTTAGTGCGCCAACACTGTTATAAACTCAGAGCTGCGTGGGGTTTGAATATTCGTAAGGTAAGGCCAGTTCACTCCTACCGACTGCACCTTTTAGGATGAAAAGTGCTGCAGTCTGTTTCTGCACCTTTTATTAGCTAAATATTTCCTGAGTTAATGATGCAGTGTCCCACAACTAGCCAAGAAACTGAGCAGACAAATCCCTAATATATCACTGACAATATGTGAAAAGGCCTGCGGGGTTCACCCTGTACTGATATTTGAATGATTGACATGCCGTTGTTTATATACGCACTTACTATGTAATAAATATGCGTCATAGAAGAATATATGGTAATTACTAAGTCCTAGACCAGAAGGATTTCTAGATTAAAGCAGATATGCAGGATTATTTCAGCACTACCGTTAAGAAGCTGTAGGGCAGAAGAGAAGCTGCTGGTGAGGAGCTGCTTCCTGACGCTCTCCTCTCCAGCCGTGTGGGTCAATCAAGGACAGCTGAGCTTCAGAGCCGTGAGACGAGAGCTCTGAACCTGCCGATGTGATTCATGCGTTTGTTCGTTTCTAAGCACAGATGTTTGTGCACCGTCGCTCACGCTCTTCTTTCCTCCAGCTCCACACAAAAGTTTCCGGCATTGCACCCATTAAGGATTTAACCAGCTGATATGACTGGAGGGGAAACGCTTTGATGACCTGGCTGAAGCATCACAGCGTGATCACTGATAGCATTTTGAGTCGTTTAGCGAATCGCTGTTGATGGGAAATGAACTGCGAGGTTTTTGCTGATTCGTTTTCAGGGTCGTTGCAGATAATCGTATATCAACTTTGTGGACTCTCACAGATGTAAGATGTTAAATGTGACGTAATTAGAACTGAGATCAGTGGATTTTATCATGAACGAGTGAGCACCGTGCCATTCATAGTCTGAAACTGTCTTTGCTTCATTTACACACACGACATCGAGAAGCTCCAAATTGGAGAAAGTTCAAATTTTTCATTCTAATAATGTTGGTTCAGTGTTTGGATATTATCATTTCACACTGATGCGATTATTACCCATGTTTAAAGTGGATGTGTGTTTAGAATAGGGGTGCACCGAATATCCAGCCACTGAAAATTTTCAGCAAAAAATGCATTTTCAGTTTCAATTGAATTATTTTTTTTACATGACTGAAGCAGTGATGACGCCATCAGCAACCGCAACCTGCAGCTCCAGACTGGATTTGAGTCAGCATGTCTGCCGTGTGCCACATTTCCGTATCTCTAAGAAAGACACGCGGAAAGCCGTTTGTAAAGCTAGCAATGCTGAAATTTCTAGAGGGGGTGCATCTACAAAGACTTTCTCAGCAACGGGATTCATTTATCATATAAAATCAAATCATCCCGATGGAACCCAGAAGAGGCGAGACCCTTCCAGCACACCCACTCCGTCTGTGTTTCTGAAAAGACAAAAAAGTTTTCCAGCGATTACTGTTAATATATGGGCTGCCAGTCTCTGTTTTAATACACTAAAGGTTTTATTTCAGCAGTTTTAAAGCACTTGTACTGAACGCACTGTGTTCATGCACTTCGTTCAGAATATTAAAATGCTCTTGAATTCAATGGTTTTAAATGAGAGAAGATATTTAATTGTATAATATTTCAGTTATTTTGCTTTTAGGCTATACATGTGTGGGGCCAAGTAAAAAAATAATATATATATATATATATATTATTTATTTAGATATTTTTTGAATGCTAAATAAATATTTTCATAGTTTTGTAACAGATTTATTCTTTGAATGAATATTAATTTATGCAATAGCAAGCACACACAGTCGCAGCCATAACGGCAGTATTAACATTTATTTTTAATAATTATAAATAATAATTCATTTCGGTGCATCCCTAGTTTAAAATTCTGAAGCGTAGCTGAGATTTTACTGAACAATAATGGAAGTCGTAAATCTGTATTTCATGCACAGCTGTTAAAACGGTTCATCAGAAAGTTACAGCGGAACAAACCACACGCAGTCAGAAGCTCTGGTGTGAAAGTTAAGACCCCAGTAGTGTTTATTTACAATTATAACAAACCCTTTTTAGACGTGTTAGTCTGTATATTTCACCCTTAGCGTGGAAAGTCCTGGAGCTTTGTCGCCTCTTGACAGGTTTTATTGAATGTATTTTAAATCTTTTTAATTTCCTCAAAGCAGATTAGCTCTGTGTCTGTTTCTCAGGCTGAGGACCTTCGCAGCTTCTTCACATCAAGCTCTTAATAGAGACAAACAAATAAAAGTGTGTTTGGCTTTTTTTGTTTGACTTTTTCTCACCTTTTCTAGTTTCTAGCTGTTGTGTGACTCGGGGTTCCTGCTTTCCTGCTTTTCTGATAAAATGTTTACTTTTGAACAGGGTTTAATATCCTCTTTCTTGTAAAAAGACTCGAAAACTTCTGAAGCTTCAGGATTGAATAAAATTGGAAACAGTTACCAGCATAACAAACAGATACTCAAGTATTCAAATAATTCAAACCAGCCCTTGTAAAGTTGATCTGTAGGACTAAAATAGTGCAGCTGATGACTGAAGTATGTTATGTGATATTTCTTCAGTAGTTTTCTCTCCTAGTCTGAACATAATTTCCTTGATTAGTGTATTAGTTCCTCAGCTTCTCAGGCGTGTGAGGTGAGGATTGGGTCATGGATGGGGTCCTGGATGGTGGCCCATGTTTAGCATCATGGTCTGATATGAACATAAACACATTCTCTCAGATCAGCTTGTTTTGAGCTCGAGTTTGAACCAAAGTGACTGGAGATTTTTAGACTGAGAACCAAAATACAGACACAGCAGCTCAAATATGCAGGAGCTGTTTGTTCAGGACACGTGCCAGCACCCTTATTCTTCACCCCTCCACGTACTCTTCCTCCCTGATTCCCAGAGCCCAGCTGCGACTTAATGAGACACTTATCCCTCAAATCCATCTTGCCCAGACAAAGCCTGGCCTTGTCACCTTTAGCGGGGGAGTGTGGCAGCGAGGATCGCAAAACAGAGCAGAGTTTCTTCTGGTCCCTCCAGAGCCCTTCTCCACTATCCAGAGCCTGCTTAAAACAAACACAGAAACACATAAACACTAACAACTGTCCTTGGTTTCATGAGCTGTCACTTCCCTTACACTCTTTGGATCTTATGTGGCACCGTCCAGAGAGCAGGCGGATCATTCGGCTCCATCTAGTTTATTATTGATGATATTGGTGCCAATCCGAAGAGCTCTCACTGTGGTCATGGTAGGGCTGGGCGATTAATCGAAAAGTAATCGAAATCGACATTCAGAACCTATAATCGATCAAATGTTTCCAGGTCGATTATTTAGATTACTTTCCCTTTATTTTTTTAAAATTTATTTATTTATTTTTTAATATTATTTTTTTATATTACTTTTTATATTATTTTTTTATATATTACTTTCCCTTTAAAAATATAAATAGTAGATAGTGTGTGTTTCCTTCAGTTATTTTAACATCAAGTAATGCACCCTTCATTCAGAAATATCTCACCTGTAATATGTGAGTGTATTTACTGTAGAAAACTCATCAGTGACCTATGAGGGCAAAAAATAAATAAATAAATAAAATAATTGTCCCTTAATCGTAATCGAGTTAAAATGTTCAATTAATCGAGATTTTGATTTTAGGTCAAATCGCCCAGCCTTAGGTCATGGTTACTTCATCCATGTCTGTGTCCACTGTTTCAGATATTAGTATTAAATCATCCCTGTTCTCACCAGATCAAGCTGGTTGTCCCACATTAAAACAGTGACTTGTGGAGATTCAGGAGGTTCCCAGGCAGGGTTGTTCCCTTCAGTTTAAAGGCCATGAGGACAGTCATGGTTAAATGTTTTTTGCTGTCTCTTGTAGATCAGAGGGTGTGGGAGAAGACTTCTTACTAAAGAGCTACATCTGCGGGAAGTGAGATTGAGAAACGCACCTGACCTCTTGTGACTTTATCCTCTTAAGCAAGCGTACGCTGTCACGAAGCCGACTGTGTCCGAGAGCTCAGGGTTTCACATCCATCAGCCTGGCAATGTGTGAAAATAAACCATTTTCTATGGTTTTATGGCTCTCACTGTCAGACGGCGGTGGAGGTGTGCTGTGGGCTTTCCCCTGGGCTGGTGTTTGCTGCTGGCGTAAGTTGGGAGGGTGACTAGGGGAGCATATGTGGAGGCAACAGATGGCTGATGGGTTTATAAATGTCTCTTTTTAGTCTGTTCCGAGCTTCAGAGTCTGTGTGTGTTGGGGCTCAAATGAACCTGACTGTTCTGCCAAGCTGTCAACCAGTTTCTTAGTGACTATAAGTATTTTAAGTAGTGCTACCCATCACACACTATGGGGGCTGAGAGTCATTTGTATTCCGAGTCTCTCGCAGCGGCAGAGCCTTCAGTGATGCAAAGCTGCACCGTCTCCTTTAGCACTCCTGACCTGTTTGTTAATGTTTCACTCATCTGCGAGGCCAAAATGCACGATGCTTAAACCTCTTTTCCTCTTCCTGCACAGGCTGTGAGCATCAACAAGGCGATCAACACACAGGAGGTCGCTGTCAAAGAGAAGCATGCCAGGAATATCCTTTTGTTTGCTCTGGTGAATATAAGTAATGGGACATTCCCCTGATGTCTGAACCTGCTTTTAGTGATCTTTATTCGTGTTCCCTGTATGTTAAAGCAGTGATTCTGTTTTTAATCACCAAACTGTGAACTTCCAGGACCAGAGCTGGGCTTTCCTGCATTAGTGTGTTCAGCAGTAATTTGTTTCTTAAATAATCAGCCTTCAGTACACAGTTTTCGTGGAGGACCAGTTAATCCACTTTCCCCTGGTTGGAGCTCTGTTAGTCTGTCCCAGGCCGTTTGGCCATGCCAGGATTACAGCCAGCCTGCTGCTCAGAAGCTTATGGGTGTTCTTAGGTTTGGTGCAGGTTGCTGGTTCTCATCCTTAACCAGGCCTACCGTGCATCCTGGGCACCCACCATGAGAAGGGGGCGCACACCTTCTGGGCGGCGGTGAACCGCCTGCCGCTCTCCAGCAACGCGGTTCTGTGCTGGAAGTTCTGCCACGTCTTCCACAAACTGCTGAGGGACGGACACCCGAATGTGAGTTTGTGTGTTGAAGCTCAGCTGATGGTGAACTGTTACTGTCGAAATATGTACTCGTTTATGTAAGAACATATAATAATAAAAACTCTGGGTTAGTTCTTTTTCTACTGAGTTGCCAGTTATTTAAACAAAGTACTTCACTAATTGGCCATTTCATCAGGTCCAGATTCTACTTATTAATAAACAGTTTCTGACTGTAATCCACCTACACCTTGCTGTTGATGAGACTGTGTGTTCGTCACTGATGTGTTGGGGGTTTTACACTCGGTGTGCACTTACAGGCACATGATTACACCACTGGCCTGTTCTTAAGCCTGTACGTGTACAATTAAACGCTACAGCATCTCTCTTTCCATGAATAGTTTGTTAGTCCTTAATTAATGATCCGTTTTCAACCAAAGGGCCTCTGTTGGCTGTATATTTGCAGACTGTGTTTAACTTTGCTGTGACACTTTAATAGCCACCAACAGTGCCGCACAAGTGTAACACATAGAATGTCCAAAGAATCTACAAGAAGGGCTAAATAATAGTACTTTCTAAACTTGGAATTAAGAGCATTATTCTCTCACAACTCAACACGAATGTGTATATCTACTAAAATCAACATCTGGGCATATCTACAGACAAATTGACTTATGTAGTGTAATTGAAATGAACAAAAAGAGTATACAAACATTTATGAATTGTTATATATTAATATAAGGATATTAATTAGAAGTTTAAGCAAGATAACTGTTATGTGCTATTTGTAAAACAGACTAAAGACTATTTAACTTGTGCTGTGACCTGAAAATCTGAGCCTCACATGTGCCGCAATGCTAAATTGTTTTGTTGGGGTTTTTTTTTTCCATCTTTGGTCTGTCATGCATATGTGCACAGTAGAACAGCACAGAGTAACAAACGCATGATTATCATATGGTGGTTTATAATCACTGAACTGGCACCTCAGTGGATGTGTTGCAGTGCATGTATAATAAACACTGGCCAGCCAGACCGGACCCATAGCCTCCTGATACAGTGTGATTTCTCCTCCCAGGTTATTAAAGACTCGGTGCGGAACAAAGCTGACCTGAATGACATGAGCAGGATGTGGGTAAGTCAATAAGTGTTGCTGCTGTATTCCATCTATGTATGTTTCATCCTGAACCATAGCAGGCATCAACAGACACTCAGTGCAAACGTCAGGATCTGCCATTATGATGAACATGTTCATGTTGCTGTAGATTTTAAAGGGCACAGCTAGTCTTCGTCTTGTTCACCACAGCGATGTGCTGGAGAAGGCCTGTGTGAAGCGTGTAGGGTGCATGTGTCATTGTTTTTGCCGTCACTGACAGGCAGTAGCTGTTGCTCTGTGATGATTGGCAGGTCCCTGCCGGAGCACAGGGTGTTGATGAGTCAGCCTTTATAACCTCAGCTGACAGGATATGAGCCTAAATTAGCAAATGATGAGATATCTAACGCTTTTGCTTTAGTGGACTGTAAGATCGATGTGTTTTCAGCAAGCTTTACAGTCAAAGTTTATTATATTGTACCTCAGGATTATTGATTAGCTTATTATTGACTCTTATTCCGGTTGGTTTATTAGAGGGTTTATAGAGAGGACAGGAAAGGAGGAAGATGCTGAACAGTCACTTTTTTATGAGGGGCGCTCTCTGTGTAGCAGAAGTGCTTCCTGTAGGCCGGGTAAGGACTTTTCCTGTCATGATGCCACAGAGAGGAAAAGCGAAACGACTGTGAAACACTCTGACTTTTGTTCAGCCTCTACATCTCCTATTAGACAGTCACTCTTATAAATCGTATCACTAATTGTATCTCACTTTTTTCTCACATACAGTGTAATTTAACCTGTTCTGAAAGCTTTATACACATACATGTTTCTCCCCCTCCCGCCCTGCTGTGGTGCCCAGGGCCATCTGAGCGAAGGCTACGGGAAGCTGTGTAGCGTCTACCTCAAACTGCTCATCACCAAAATGGAGTTTCATGTCAAAGTGAGTGCCTGGTCCACTGGGGTCCCCTGATTTGTCCCATTCATGTTCATCAGTCACCCTTTTTGTAGTGGTTTTCAGAGTAGGTGATCGCTTTAATGCTGAAAGTGGTGGGTTGAGTTGTACATCCTGAGCCCGGTGTTAACAGAACGTTTCCCATCTCCTCTCCTAGAACCCTCGTTTCCCCGGGAACCTTCAGATGTCGAACAGACAGCTGGAAGAGGCGGGCGAGAACGATGTCAATAACTTGTGAGTTGTGCGTTTCTTATGCGAACGTAATGATTTAAGGCATGAAATCTTTCAGAACTGCATATTCTTTTAGCTTTCGCCACACCTTATAAATGTTTGGTTTTTAGTAGAGCTTCAGGTCTTCAAATGTGTTAATTTACTGAGTGTCGAGTTTTACCAGCTCAACAGTTTCCTCTCCTCAATAATCACAGCTTCCAGCTGACGGTGGAGATGTTTGATTACCTGGAGTGTGAGCTGAATCTGTTTCTTGGTGGTGAGTTTCTGAACCACACTTCCAACAGCATGTATGAGTAATACCTCACGAAAATGGGCTTTATATGAGTGTAATACCAACAGTATTCGTGTTTATTCTAGTATTAGTGTGTTTGAGCAGAACAGTCCTTACAGTTAGACAAACAGCCCCTGATTTTAACAGTGCAGTATGTATGACTCCATGTCCTGACATTGTATAAAAACAGGTTTTGTGTGTTTATGTATTATGTTTTTTGTGTGTGTGTGTGTGTGTGTGTGTGTGTGTGTGTGAGAGAGAGAGAGAGAAAGAGAAAAAGAGAGAGAGAGAGAGAGCGCACTGTGAGTGTTTAGTGTTCCAGACGTAGAGATGAATGTGTCTATAGTGGCAAGAGACAGACTAAATGTGAGCATCTGTATGTGTTAATGTGTGTATTAATGTGTGTGTGTTAATGTGTGTGTTTGGCTGAAGCCCTGCTCCCTGGCACAGGAAGCCACACCTCTGCATGCTGAACGAATGGAGTCTCATAGGACCTGCATCATAGAGGGAGGGAGGGAGGGAGGGAGGGAAGGCAGTGATATATGGTGATGAATATGAATGAGGAATCGTGTGAGGGCTGGAAAAAAGGAGCAGTGACGCACAGAAAATACACACAAAAGATTCCTGTTACTAAACAAAATGAAACTTTCTTTACATTCTGCTTTTTTGAAAACTAACTTTTGCTGTTTTCTAAGTTTGGACATGAGTGTGTATGCGGACAGCATTTCAATGTGTGTGTGTGTGTGTGTGTGTGTGTGTGTGTGTGTGTGTGTTTGTGTGTGAGAGCAGTGTTCAGCTCCCTGGACATGTCCCGGTCCGTGTCGGTCACTGCCGCAGGTCAGTGTCGACTGGCTCCTCTGATTCAGGTCATTCTGGACTGCAGTCATCTGTACGACTACACCGTCAAACTTCTCTTCAAACTGCATTCTTGTGAGTGACGCCCCCTGCTGTCCGTCCAGCACACACGTTCTCTTTTACACACACTCCCACAAGTTCACATCTGTTTTTTTCCTGGACTGTGTAACATTTAAGTTCAAAACATAGAGGCTCATTAAAACATGCTCTGACTAAACCACTGCAGTGTTGTGGTTGTATTTTTCCTAAGACAGGAATAAAAGTACAGATACTAACGAAAACAAAACCATTTCCACTGCCTCTGCAGTCTCACTCAGACCCTTTCTTTTTCTCGTCCTCTTTTCCCTTGTTTCTCCAGGTCTTCCAGCAGACACACTGCAGGGCCACAGGGATCGTTTCCAGGAGCAGTTTAAGAAGTGAGTCCCCTCCTTCAGAATACTGTTGATCTCTGTGTGTGTCTGCTGTCCTGTTGGTTCCCCTCAGAAAGATGTGTGGACCGCCTTTTTAATGCCTGCGTGATGCTTGTGGGAGCCACTCTTACAGTGACCGGTTTACATAAGTCACACTGCCTCATACTCTTACCCCCCCTCTCCTACCTGGCTGTAGGTTGAAGAGTCTGTTCTATCGCTCCAGTAACCTGCAGTACTTTAAAAGGCTGATTCAAATCCCACAGCTTCCAGAGGTAAGCCCCTCTTTACCGAACGGATCACTGAAACCTTTGGCGGGAAGAAGTTACATAATCTTGACACATACCTGCATCCATGTTTTTCCACATGATTGTATCTTTGGGGAGATTGAACCGATCCTTTAGTCATCTCATGCCTCCGCCCCTTTTCCCAGAACCCCCCGAACTTTCTACGGGCGTCAGCTCTATCAGAGCACATCAGTCCAGTGGTGGTGATCCCAGCCGAGACATCGTCCCCCGAGAGCGAGCATGTCGTCGAGACGGATGACCTCGTAGATACAGATATCCCGTTCCTGCCGGTACCACACACACACAAGAACACGCACGAGAACACGCACACACACACAAACACACTCTCTCCTCTCCTCTAGACTCCTCTAGATTACTTGTCAGTGCTCCAGATGGCGACCACAATGTTGGCTATTGCAACTAGATTATTCAACTAGTTTTTAATTTCAGTCGGCAGTGGCGATCGTCTCTCAGAACCAAGAGAATGAAAATAACTAAAAGTACAATAAAAGTGACTCATAACAACATTCCGTTCCTACTACACCATCGCGTGACTTGTTATGAGAATTTGGACTCTGTTTAGTCCAAGGCAGAGGCCACATTCACACTGTTCCCAGTTCACTCGTAACGTCAGCATGTGGCCATACTGCGCGTGGCAAAAACAGGTAAACACGGTTTTCTGATCAAAATAAAAACTGTCCCGATGCCAGTCCAGCCCTCGGTGGACAGCTTTTCAAAATGTGTTGAATGGCGATTTGTTTGATTATATTTGGTCATTATAAAAGTCCATGTTGGGATTTCTTGTTTTGTTTTAAGTCTTTATATGGGGGAAGATAGTTCGTTACACTAAAAGCAAATCAAAGCTGATTTGGGTTTTTCAGTTTTATTTTGGTTTTTGGTTTTATTCCAGAGCGCAGTTGAGAGCAGGTTTGATGACCTTTTCGGCACGTCGGCTGCCACCGACCCCTTCAATTTCAACAGCCAGAATGGCATGCGGAAGGACGACAAGTAGGTCCTTAAACTGTAGAGTTGTGTTAATGTAAATCTCAGACACAGATCTGGGACGCATGATCTAAAAGGGATTTTTAAATAGTGAACCTCCATTGATTGTGTAATTGCCCTAGAAGTCCCAGAATGACCCCATTTCAGGTTGAGCAACTTCAACCCAATTTCAAAAAATAACATTTTTTAAGTGGTGCTTCATTCTAAAGGTAGAACACTGTTATGAAAGCTTTGGTGATTTCTTTTCTTGTTAGGTTGTGAGCTGTTGGGAAATCCGTGATTTAACCCAGCACCAGGCTGTGTCTGGAGAAACAGCCTCCATGTGTACAATCAATATCATTGTTTCTCTTAAACTATTTCAAGCGTGGGCCAAGTTATGTATTCGGACGAGCAGTGTGGCTACTTGCCCTCAGTGCTGAGAGCTGCCTTAAATCTTTGTTTCCTCAGAGACCGGCTCATAGAGCAACTGACTGCGGAGCTCCAGGCCCTGAAAGAAGAGCTGGAATCTTTCAGACTGGAGGTGAGAGAGAAAGAGAGTGAGAGAATAATTGTAGTGGAATGAGTGGTGTGAAAGACATGAGTGGGCGCAGTTGGAAGTCTGGATGATCTCATCTGGTGAGGTGTGTGGGAAGGAGCTTCATTAATAGACTTCAAAAGACGTGTTACTCACTGGTCTAACCTGGCTGCCTCAGAGCGGCCGTCTGTGCCAGGCGCTGCGGGGGCGTGTCAACGAGCTGGAGGCGGAGCTAGCTGAGCAGAGTCACCTGAAGCAGCAGGCCTTGGGCGAGAGCGAGTTCCTGAAGGTGGAGCTGGACGATCTGCGCAGGGTCAAAGAGGATACGGAGAAGGAGCAGCGCAGCCTGACCGAGATCGAAAGTAAGTACGAACAAAAATCACACAGTCTGTAGCAGTGGCACTGCTAAAACTTAGTTTTTTTCTGTCTCTACCATGAATTCGTCGATTTTGAGTGGTGTGTGGTTGGAGCATGTTTTTCTGAAGCCGACTATATATATGTATTTGTCCACATTCAGAGACAGATAGTTCTGTACCAGATAGCCATGGGCTGAACCTCATCTCTGCACATCACCTCGGCGCTGTGGTCATGCTGTCAGAAAACTCGGTGATGCGCTTTGAGCTGCCCTTGGCAGAGCGGCCGTAGGTCAGCAAGGTGAACAGTAGTGGACTGAGTACCCAGCCCTGAGGAACTCCTGTACTCAGTCAGATGGAGCTATAACACTTGTCTACAAACAGCATTCTAACATAAAAGTTCCTCATGTATTAGTGTGACCGGTAGAGGGTGAAGGTAGAGGACATGGCATCCTTGGTTGATATTCAGACTGCAATGAATCTAGTGAATGGGAGAGGCTGCTTCTAATGTTGCCAAGATGAGTCTTTCTAAGAACTGTGTGATAACAGGGGTTAGTGCGATGGGGCTGTAGTCATTCAGGCAGGATACTATAGATTTCTTTGGCACTGGGATGATGATGGTGGTGGTGGATTTGAAGCGTGATGGAATGGTTCAGGGATGTCTGTGAAGATGCCAGTTCTCTGAGCACATGAGCAGGAATGTTGTCTGGTCCTTGCTGGATTAGTTTTATTGTCCAGGGAGCGAATGTTGGAGAGCTGGATGGACGATAGATCTGGTCAGGCCTGGTTAGCCTTTAGCCTGGCACTAACACCCGCATGCTTTTCTCGCTTTTGTTCACTTGGACAGCACCCGTGTTCCGGCCAGTTGCCTTCGCCGCACCACAAGTCTTTGTTCCAGGTGCTGGTGATGTTAGCAGCCCAAGCAGTGTAGCGTCTCCTTCGGCAGGACTGGAGTATAATGTGTGCCTTGTTTTCAGATTTTAAGCAGCATTTGTTGGTCGTAATTGATGCACACTAAATTAGATGGACAACAAAAAACAAAATGCACAAAAGTAGTTTTATCTGTGTAATTCTCTGGAGTGCAGTTTGTGTCTGTATGTGCATGCATGTGAATAATATACATACAGTACGAGGCAGAAGTCTGACATCCGAGAAAATATTTAAAACTTGTTTAGCTGTAGCAGTATATGCTTCTAAAAGTTAATGTTAGAATACAAATACTTTAGTACGTATTGATTTTATTTATCTTTGTTTGCTTAATCAAAGCCCAGACATTTCCTCCTAGAAGGCCAGTATTGTAGTTCTCATAAAATACCTCAAATACCTGGTTCAGCTCAAATTATACTTAATACATTAACCAGGAGCTTCTGGTGGATTTTCATGAACTCTTGCAAAGACTGATGGCATCGAGGTGAAATGTGTCACTCACCACTATTTTTCTTCTGCCCATGCTTTTATGATCATATTCATGATCAACATGTTTGTGCAACCCAAGTATAATTCTTGCAGACTAAATTTGTTTGGTAGTTTGATATTCCTCAGTGTATTTGCCCCGATTGTGTGTATGTATTGGTTTGCAATTTGTTTCTAACCTGTTTCTTCATACATACTAGCACTGTCCTGCTTTACTCTCTCACACACCATTGATTTTGTTCGTTGTGGTATTATACCAGTTAGCTGTGGTAGCAGGTTAGTTTTAAATTGTTTGGGGAGTTAAACTATGAGTTTTCTTTTGTGCGTGTTTGCGTGTTGCAGGGAAGGCCCAAGCGAACGAGCAGCGCTACACTAAGCTGAAGGAGAAGTACACAGAACTCGTCCAGAGCCACGCCGACCTGCTGAGGAAGGTGAGTGTGTGTCTGTACCCCTCACTGCACAGGGCTGATCTACTTACTAACAGTGGGTGATGTGGGGTTTCATCTGGTTTATCATAACTCTCATGGTGTGCCACACATCAGTGCATACAACGCCACAGTGTAACAGCTTGGGGTGTTCAATAATTTACCTCCCTCAGTTTTTTGTTTCAGTATAGCCTGATAACTCCATACACCTTTTTACCCTTTTGAAAAAAAATCTTCTGATTGACCATCAATCCTTGATGTCTTCATCACTTTAAAACCGGCATCCACATCCACAAATTTTAAACCTAGAGGTAATCTGAGGGAGCTGGTCAGGACTGTAGGGATGGTTCAGTTTTTGGATGGCAGGCTGTAATTGGCGTGAGGTGTGAACCGGTGCACTGTGGTGAGGAATCAGCACCTTCCTTAGTTGTACTATGCTAATCATTTTAGTCCGTGCTACTTCCACTAACTGCTCCTCAGTCCTCAGTGCACAGATAACTGAATACGTGATGAATCGTTTAACTCCTGCAGTCAAATATAAGAATCAGTCTCCCAGCCATCCTGCTGAAGCAGCTCCATTTCACAGACCAGTGAAATCTGGCTGGATCTCTGTTCCTCACACGCTTCTCTCCTGGCATCGTCGGCACCACCCGCTCTCACCCACTGACAAACTGGACTACCACTGTAGTGGCAATCGACAAAGCCAAGTAAACCCACTGCAACTACTGTGTGTGTGTTTCAGAATGCAGAAGTGACTCGACAGATGACGGTGGCCCGTGCAGCCCAGGATGAGGTGGAGAGTGTGAAAAGGGAGATGCAGGAGAAAGTGAGGTCGGCACAGGAGGCTGCAAGCCAACAGGTTACATACAAAGCACACACACACACACACACGCACTGCTCTGCTTTACCCAGCATATCCAGTCTCTTGGCTTGCCGATAGTGACCTTGTTTGCCTACATGTCGCGTGTGTGTGCGTGTGTGCCTGCGTGCGTGTGCGTGTACGTGCGTGTGTGTGTGTGTAGGAAAAAACCCAAGCAGAGCAGCTCCAGACCCTGCAAGCTGACCTAGTGACCAGCAGGAGAGAGCTAGAGACCCTCAAAGTCAGCATGGCTTGCTCCCAAAAGGTGGGACTCGCTTTCGCCTCCTGTCCTCCTGCATTCCTTCATACTTTTCTTCATTTAAGGTCTTCCGTTCAGCTTCCTGAGGCCCGTTTACTCTCCGCTCATAATAGCTCTCTTGTTGAGCCTCTCTGCTCTGAGACACCAGCAGTAATCGGTGCCGACACTCGCGCCCCTGCTCTCATCCGACAGGATTATCTGCGAAATCCTCACCAGCAGCACGTCTGATAAATTACCTGAGTGTGTGTGTGTGTGTTTCTGTCTGTGTATTCCTGTGATTGGTGTGGTTTAACCAAGTAACTGTTCCCAAGCTCTAGTTGTGTGGAACAGTTGCCATTCTGCCATTATTTTACTGAAATTCTCTCTTCCAGTATGACAGTACCGAAAAAAAAATCACCCCCCTGTAAATGTCTGTCACTCGTTACTTAACCTTGTAGTTCTGATGGAGAACTGAACAGCCTTTATTAAGACTCCACACATCGGCTGATGTAGTGAAAGGATAGTGATGGCTTGTGCCATTGCTTCAACCATATTGATCATTATTTAATATCTAGGCCTTTCAGGCCTGTAGAGGTGATCAGAGCCGTGTCTTCACCAGCAGGAGAGACTGCAGGTCTAATTTAGAGCCTGTTAACAGAGTTAGTGGAGACAGGCAGGCCTGTGCAGTGAACACTCAGAGGTGTGATGGCTTTTAGCACCATAGAAAAGAAATCTCCAACACTTCTATTCCCAGCCTTTGATTTTGTAATTTAATATTGAACTGTAGTTATTTTGTGCGCGTTTAGCTGCAGTGTGTATTGGCACAGCTCTAACTGTCTGTGTGGAACTGGCGTCCCCTGAGACGAGGTGTTCGGCCTCCGTCTCTGTCTGAAAGCCCACTTGCCACTTGGTCTTTGTCATACATGTGGTTTGTTTTGCCATTCCCTCTCGCCCCATTTTTGATTAACTTTTTTATTCTACCTGGTGACCTGTCTCTCTTTCTGTGGCGCTGTGCCTGTCTGTCCTCAGTCGAGTGAGGAGCTCGGTGCTCAGATGGCTGCGCTGGAGACTGAGAAAGCTGGGCTTCTGGAGAAAGTTTCTCTGAAGGACGCGGAGCTGGCTGGTCTGGGGGCGGAGCTAGAGCACGTGCAGAACAGTTTAGCTGTTGAACGCGAGAGTGGCGTAAAGGCTGCGGAGTCACTTCAGAACCAGCTCAATGAGAAGGTCAGCATGTGTTATTGTGTGTGAAGACTTGTTGTTAAAAGTGGAGTAAGCTGTAAAATGGCCCTTGATTTGGTTTCACAGGAGGGAGAAACTGGCTAGGGTGTTAAAGACAGTCTCCCTGTGTGTTTGTGTGTAGGAGAGCCGTGAGCAGGCGTTGGAGAGCGAGCTGGAGGCCGTGCGCTGGGCTGCGGTGCGGGCGGCTCTGGATGAAGCCGAGCGGATCGTCCAGGACAGTCTGGCTCAGATGGACGAGCCCACTCACATCAGCTGCACCAGCTCGGCCGGTTAGAACTCAAACCCAACCCAACCGTGCCAGACCCAAAGCTCCCTGCGTAACCCACACTCCTTATCAGGCTAATCAGTGGTTAAAGCTGGAAGTGAAAATAGATTCAGCAAATTCACCAGTTTCTCTCAAGCCAGCGTGTTGAACCTGAATACCAGAATACATCAAATATATCCAGCCTGTGATGCAGATTAGGGGTAAAACTAACACAGTCTGCACTCTCTAACAGGGTCACAGCCAAATTACTAGCAAGTTTTATGCAGATCCAGATGCTTTTGACTCATTCTGTTGATGCTCTAAGACTGTGTAACATAAATGTTCAGTATGTTATTAAATATAAGATATTCCTTTGGAATCAAGTGTATACAATAAAATTCATGAATTTAACCAGATTATAACAGAACAGGCCGAATAAATAAAACATTGGTTAAATTGTAGTTTGTATGTACAGATGGTCTGTTGGACTGTTCAGTTTGTGTATCTGCTGTCATGCCGAGTCTCTCACTGTGTTTCCTTTCCAGATTACCTCGTGTCCAGATGTCAGACCGCTCTAGACTCTGTGGACAGATTACAGTCGGCCAGGGACAGCTTTGTGTCCAACAGTACAGGTGAGTTACACCAAGTCCTGGTTATTTGTCAATGTGTCTCCTTTAATGTGCACACACACCTGACACAGTTACTCATTCGCCCAGGGCTGATTTAATCTCTGCAGGAAAGGCTTTACCTGGACACAGTTAAGTATGTATTTTGCTTCGTTAGTTGTCAGCTACTTTAGCCTCATAATTCCAGTGCAAAACTAAATAAGCAAATATATCCAGCCTTTATAATATTGAGATGCATCTGGACACATGAGTCAGGGTCACTGGGTGTGTCTCCAGGTTTTCCAGGCGACTGGGCGGTCGATAGTTCAGACTGTGTTCAGGTTGCTGCCTCTCCATGGATCCTCTCTAATAAACCTTGTACACCGTTTTAACTGAATTAATCAGACTGATTAGTGTGGAAAACCCCTGTTTTTGTGTTGATGTCTTTGTGTTCTTTTTACAGATGTGTCAGAATTGGTGCGGGCCGTGGCTCAGTTTGCTCACCTGGTGGGTGATGCCATTGTCCAGGGCAGCGCCACTGCCCACATGGTGCCAGCAGATCAGGCTGTTGGTGAGTGCAAAAAATGTAGCTTTTATTATTTTGTTTCTGTTTCAGTATCATTTATTCATAGTCTGTTTTCTTGTCTGCATTAATGTAACCTGCTGTATGGAAAACTTTATGTCCAGTATGAAGTCAGGAATGATCTATAGCTGGTAATCAGAGGTGACCTGTGTGTTACGTCTCCGGCTCGCTTGCACAAATAAAGTACCGACCCAACTGTTTTGAGTTATTAATAGGGGTGTGACCAGATCTCGTGGTACGAGACCGTGACGATATCCTTGCGTTACTAAAAGCTGCGCCTATGAAGAAAACGGAAAGAAATTCAGTTCGCATGAAAGGACAAACAATCCCCTCTCTCTCTGTATCTCTCTCTCTCTCGCGCGCGCTCTCACTCGTGACTTTTCCGGAGCGCGTCTCTCTATCTTTCTCTGTATCTCTCTCTCTTGTTCTGGAGCGCACGGATCCGGAGCGTGTGTCTCTCTCTCCCTCATTCGTGACTTTT
>JBBPDE010127517.1:0-20359 GCA_037974605.1 Nannopetersius ansorgii
ACCTCCCCCCCACACATCACGTACACCATGCACCCCCCTTTGGCCCACACATGAACCCCAATTAACCCCTAAAGTGCTGGATCGTCACAATATATTATACTACCAGTGTCTGAGATCAAGTACTACCTCAACAGTCCACACAAACCGCATATAGCATTTACAGCATTTAGCAGATGCTTTTATCCAAAGCAATGTGTTGGAACTAATTCTGTTGTTGTCTACTACAGTATAAAGAACACTTAAATGTGCGGTGCAGGGAGTGTTCAGGGCCAGTGTTGGGAACCTCTGCTTTAGAGAACTAAAAGTGGTTCTCCTGAGGCTCCAAATCCCTTTTTGTCACCTTTATGTTTAAGAGTGGACAGTACAATTGTCACTGCTGTGCTGGTGTACTCATTCACAGTTTATTGTAACTCCAGCTAATCAATAAAAGCCTGAATAATTCGTAAGTGCCTCTGTCCTCTTTCTGCGGCTTCCCCGTCCCACAACTTTTAAGCGGCACTTAATCTATCTTTAATCTCTTCTAAACATAACACATGGGGATAGTGTGGAATGAGGACAAATGGGGAAGAGGATGAAAACACGTTTCTAGAGAGCTCAAGGGGCGGATGTGAATTCCCTCAGGGAGGGAGAGAGAAAGAGCAAGAATCTGGAAACTGTCATTCTTTGCTCTGTTTGACGTTTTAACATGGGCGGCGACTGAGGTCTAATTCTTTACTGTATACCCACCAGTCTATGCTAATGGTCCTTTTCATTGGTCTGTAGGGGATGCACAATGTATAGTGTCAAACTGCTGTGAAGCAATTTATCACCATCTTGGATATAACAAGGTTTGAAAAAACATTTAACATCAAATTACCTTATAGTACATTTTTATTTGATTTGACATTTTGCTTTGGTATGTCTTGTTTGTATAAAGCCCACTGCATACAATGTATTTCATTAAACACAAAATTTGCACATGGGAGCAAACCTTTTTATATATGTACTTGTACATCAGAAAAGTGCAGATGAGCCTCTAAGCCATGACTGATTTATTACACTGTTTAGAATCTATATGAATGAAGACAATCATAAGATCCAACATACTCTTCCATATGAGCAGTGATTGTTTGCCACATAGCTGCAATAAGTGGAATGTGTAGCATGCAATCTTTCTATGAATGTGGCAATGAAGGAATGTAAGTTATTTTGGTCAATAATAACACAGTCCAAATTATGCTCTTTCAATGGCTTGCTGATGTGCTTTTAGTAAATTAGAAGGTGTGCAGGTCTTTTCTCTATGAGGAATATTTTAGTAGAATTACCATAATGGCAGCTATTTGCTGCCAGATTGTCAGAATTACCAGGTCATTAAGGAGCTGAAACACATGGAAGCTAACACTGCTACTACAAACTGATATTGTAAATCTTGAAACTCACCAAAACCCCTCACACAAACAATGTGATAGTTAACATGCTTTGACAGTTATAGAGTACAAGTTGGTTGGCTGATATTGTTCTATAATGGTATTAAAGTACAGTAGTACACCTTGTGTCAGCCTGCTTGTAGCCTGTATGCATCATTACTCATACAGGGAACACGGAACAACCTTGTAATTCCAGTGAAGCTTGGAAGCTTGAAAATTGCTTGAAAAACAAAGTGTATTGACCATCCTAACCACCCAGAGAGTGAGGATAATTGTACTCTAGACTCTTGGCCACAGAGTTTACAATTTCATTTTTTGTTTATAATATTGTAAGTAACCCTGCCCACCGTCCGGGGTTTAATAGCGCACCAAGGCAACCACACCATGCTGTACCAATAAACATCCCTGGGTGAGACTCTTAACACTTTGTTAGCTTACCTCTGTAACATGATTAGACAGGAAGTCAATCTGGACCAGAGCGTCTGCCAAATGCTGTGAATGTGATATAGGCTAAATTTCCTCTTTTAAAAAATGCACATTTTATTGGCAACCCGACATCAGATGGATAAACAATTCAAAGCTCATTAAGCAAATTAAGTAAGGATAAGTAAGGACACTTAATTAAACAGATTAAGTAAGGATGCCAAACAAAAGTGATGACAAAAAGGCCACAGAGACCAAAAACTGATCAATGCATCATATCCTCCCATATTCTCTCAACATTTCTTTACTGTTTAGTGTAGTCTCGCTTTTCTAAGCCAGTCTGTCAGTCAGTAGACAACAGGAGGAAAAATAGCCAATTAAATATTAATGATGTGGCATGGAAACAAAAGTAGTGTCATAAAGACCCGACATCCATAATTATTGTTATTATACACTGGTTGCCGTCTGATTCTATGAAATGTTCTGGCTTGGACATCTGGTTCTAGGAAAACACTTCTGATGCAGAACCATTTCATTATGTGGTTCTTTAAAAATTGCAAAGGAGCTCCACTCTCAAACATCTCAGAGACTTTCAGAGAACCAAGAGCGGTTCTTTTAAAGCGGACAGTTTTGTCATCTGTGAATACAGCACAGCACACAGTATGAAATGGTTAAATCATTATTTAACCCTTTCACCAACAGAAGTAGCGGGCAGCCAGGGACGGAGAGCTTGGGGAGCAGTGTGTGGGGACGGTACCTTACTTAAGGGTACCTCAGTGGTGCCACTAGCAGTCGTGTGATTCAAACTCACAACTTTCGGATTGCAGGGGCAATTCCCTAACCAGCCTTTTTTGAATCACCAGTTTTACTCTCTTTATGACTGTACAGAACATAGTCATGAAAAAGGTAAAAGATGTAATTCATATTGTTTGGCCTTACTGCTCCCCACCATGAGAACCTCATCAAATTAGAGGAATGACTCACAGAGGAACGTACTGGTTGGGTCAGTTGAGGCCCACTTAGCGTAGACATGTACGATTGGTCTGCAGGCCCGAACCTCCCTGTTCATTCATCAGTGTTCTGGCACTCAGTGTGTGTATGCTGCAGAGGGGAAATGTGAAATAAACAGCGCTCCACACACCTCTCCTCTCTGTCAAACAGGAAGCTAGAGAGAACATCGCTAACTGCATCGTAACAGAGGGGGTGGGGGGCACATCGCCAGTTCTGCTTGGTGCACAGACAGCATTTTAATCTCTTTGCTCATCAGAGCGGAATGTACGGAGACCTGAAGAAAATGGACACATGAGAAACTCTTGACATATACAATTAGCGTAAGATGTATCGCAAAGGAAAGCAGTTTTTTCCAACTTGGGTGATCAAGGCACATTAAACAGACATGTAGAAATGTAAATTATCCATACTGTGTGCTTCACAGTGCTGGTACCTGTTTAGAGAACAAACCAAGAACGCTTCCGATGTGTGTCCCAAGAACCACATGACGTACCTTTCACTGGATCATTCTTTAAAGAACCATTTTTGTAAATCAAAAGTGCAACAAAACCAACAAATGAGCTTAATACGTTACAAGCAGCTGACCATTTAGGAGACATTTTTTTATTTAGGAGATTATACTTTATATAAGAGTATATTTCCACACTTTACATTCCATTATTACAATTAATTAATGACTAGGCACAACTGGATTACAAATACTTATTGGTACTTAGTCACATACATATGGTCTTTTGCCAGAACATTTTAAAGCATGACTTAAATGGAAGTTTGGAGCACATAGAAGCCAAAAACTGTCCTTGGAGCACATAGAAAAACCAACCATCCATTGGGTTGTTGTTTAATCAACCATTGTTATAAAATGTGTGACGTTTTTCAAATGTAACAAATCTTCCACAGCTAATGAGAAATTCCACAGACTGTTCAAAATTTCTGTATGATTGATAACAAAGTCATTTAGAGTCTGATGTGAAATATTCCATTTTAGAAAGACTCACTCAACATTGTGCGTAGTGGTGGTGAGAGGAGCCAGATGTCTTTTGAGATTACTGTCTCTAAAAGCTCCCTTCGCAGAAATGCATTACATGAAATTGTTACAAATACATGATGCCTGAGACTTTATAATACTTACTTATAATACTTTTATATTCTTGCATAGTAGATGGCATCTGATTCTTACTGTAAAGAAATCCCACAGAGTAAGTTTGACCACAGTAGTTTCCATTAATATAGGCAAACACTGAGACAACTTTTTAGTCTTTAAAGTTTTTTCCTAGGACTCTATGTCCAAGCCAAGTACCATTTAGAAGTCTTTATTTTTAGGAGAGTGGACATGATATGAGATTTTGGTACTATGCACATTTGTCACACACTGTCTGAATGTCTTACAGAAATTTTAATGCAAGGTCTTTCTGAAGACCTGCTTCTTTGCAGGTATACAGACACACTCCGGTGATCTTCAACAGGCTGCATGAAGTTATATTCCAGAACCTGGCTGTCAAGCCCTGGACGAGTGTAATCATTCCCAGGCGCAGGCGGCTCCTCCCTAGGGTTACCCGGAGGAGGATGTCTCCTTCTGCAAACAGGATTCCTGGTGGAAAATTAAACAAAACATGTTATGCTACAATGGTCAATGCAGAGCCTAAAATCTTCATATGCAAGCAGCGAGTACATGTTGCAGGCGGAGACTATATGTCATAAAAAAGCATTGTTTGCCACATGGTGTGTCATATCTGCATTATTTCCATGACAACAGCAATGCAAGATCTCACAATAATCTTTTTTTTTTTTTTTTTTTTTTTACTGAGGGAGATAAAAGCAGGGTGAAAAGAAAAACACTCCATTAAAGGGGAACTCCACTAATTAACATGACATCGTTCATTGTAGAGATACTTGATTTCTGAACAGTGTCAGTGACAGGAACTGAGGTGGAAACTAATGAATTACAGTTGCAACCTGGTTAACCTGAAAAGATTCAGACAGCTGTGCTCAGATCCTAATCGCTACAGTTCAACCCTGATGTGTTTAGTGGAGAAAGACAGAAGATAAGGTTACCTGCCCACACAAATGCTTTTTTCCCCCAATTTGTCATCTTCATTCATTTCAAATTAACTAAAGAAGTCACAGCTCACAGCTCAGTTTCCACCCTGAGGCAGCACACATGCAGTTAGCTGAATTTCTAAGTAAGGGCGGCTAAACAGACACTGTGCCGGGTTGCAATTTTCTTTATATTCTTTGTTTTATTATAACAAGTATATTTTTACGTTTGTTAACTAGCTGGTATCTAGCTACATTAGTGGTACAAATACACCAATAAGTGAAAACATTAATACCACCACTGAACTCTGATCCATATAGAGCCAAGATGGCAGCATGCTAAGTCACAGCGGCCTCTCTGGGATCCAACATTTGGTACAAAAATGTAGTTGTGGTCGACTCTCACACAAAAGATTTGTATGCATGCGCACTGGAATGACTGACGCTCATATCAATCATCACTGGACTCCTCCATAATTAAGATATCAGCAATGAAGGACTCCTGGAAAAGCTCTGTGACCTCGGCATGCAAGGGGAATTACATCCTCACACTGCCTGATTTGTCCAACACATCCCACAGATGCTTGATTGGATTGAGATCTAGGGAGCTCTGAGACCAAGTCAACACCTTGTACTCTTTTTCCTGTTCCTCAATTCCAGTTAAAACTTTCTGTGAGGTAGCTTTTAGAAGCATTCCCCGCTGCAGTGAACAACTCTTACTCAACCCTTTCTCTAGAAGGGTACATTTCACATTACTTTTCTAAATGTGTTTGTTTACACCATAAATGTATAATTATGCAGAAATGAAAAAAAGCTAACACAAAACTCATGTTTAAAAGAATTCGTCTTTAACCCATCAAGAGATCCTCTTCAGTGATCTTCAGTAAGAAGAACGAAAGCATTCCACAGGCATTACAATTCTGTGTAACACTATTTTAACAAGAAAAGAGGTTTTTTTTTTCAAAGAATGCCCTTACAACCACAGGTTTAGGCAGATGCTAACGTTTCTAGAAAACTTAAAAGTTGGTTTCACTGTGTAACTGGCTGTTAAAGAAAGGGATAGGACAAATAGTACATAGTCCACCAAATCTCTACAGAACAGCAGAAGAACTTTATCAGCATAGAAACTGAGGTTGTATAGGTACTATTTTCTCTCTTCGCTAAAGGTATAGAATTAAATGTCTGAGCAACAGGAAAGCAGTACAGAAGCTTGAGTGGAAGCAAAATAATTACACTAACTAAATAAGACTGAGTAACATGGACCTTGGTTGCAATTTTCTAGCAGATATACAGTCTTTTAGCATAAATCTATCAGAATGTTTCTTGCACAAATGAAACTGAGCAACAGGAATCACAGCCCAAGTTTCTTGAGGTAAAGAATTGGTGGCAGGCAAAAATGGCAAAGACTGCATGACGGCTTGCCTGCCCTTGAGCGCTACCCAAGCTTCGCTGCCATAAGCCTCTAGATCAGCGTGTCAACAAGGCCAGGGTAATCAGGCTCACAACTGTTTCCTCCAGAGCTTCCTGTCTGGGAGAACAGAAATATCCTTGTCTGCTCACCAGTAGATAGGGGCACACAATAACTGGTTCCATGCATGCAAGTAACCTTTTGATAGATTTATGCTAAAATACTGTATATCTGCAAGGAAAATACTACTCAGGTCCAGATTACACAGTCCTGTCTAGTCTCTAGTTCTATTTTTATTATTAGTTTGGTGTGAACTTCCACTCTGCGCTTCTGCACCTTTTAGACTATAACTTTAAGTAGACAGCCTGGTGAACAGTGTGTTATATGCATACATACTCAACCTTACAGCTGTGCTCTACTGGTCGTTAAAGTGAGATTTCCAACTTTAAAGACTAGGAAAACCATTTTACATTTATCATACACTTATCCAAAGCAACTTCCATTCCCTAACTACAGGGGGCAGTCTCCCTGGAGCAACTTGGGGTTAAGGGTCTTGCTCAGGAACCCAGTGGTGGTGCTGAAGATAGGATTCGAACCCATGATCTCTTGGTCTGGAGGCAAGTATCCTACCCACTGAGTTACCTCCACCGCTTTTGGATAATGTATCTTGAAGATAGAAGAACATTTTGAAAGACTAAATTTGAACGTGCAGAACATATTTGGTGCAGACTGATATTTTTTATATCCAGTTGAGATTAGTGCTATATTATTATGATAGCAGTCGAGAATTGTTTAGAGCTGTAGTAGAGTTTCCCCAGGGACTGTAGGATGTATTTGAATTATGCATGCTGGGCAGTGTAGTAAGAGAACAGTGATGGATGAAAACATAGAAATGGTGCAAAATTGTGAATTCCGACAGACAAGTTTGAAGGATGCAGTGCTGCACTACTTAATACATTTTTTGCTGGAATGCCCTCTTTAGTAAGATGTTGATTTGTACTTCCCTGACCCAATTCAAATGTCAATATTGTTTGACTTATCTAGGGAACTCAGTGTCCAAGGAGTTTTCTGACCTTTCACAAGCAGCTAGAGCATTATTTTAATGAAATACCGGTACTTTTACTTGAGTATGGGACCCTGAGACCAATTGATTAAACATGCAGAATGGCACCCCTTAATTTAGACTGATCTACCTACCTCTTTGCCAGTCTTACAGCAGGGACCAGACACATGTTTAATTAACTTTCTAAGAGATTGACTAACAATCTTCTTCTCTGTTTAAGGGAATAAGCATCAAAAATATCAGAGATAAAAAAGTAGGCTGTACTTCCTGATTGAAGAGACCTATTGTGATATTCAGTGCACTGAACACACACACCCACATAATACAAACACCCTTTTGTAGTTTCAAAGATCCACATAAAATTGTCCTGGAATGATTTAGGTTAATACGTGACCTCTGGTCATTTTAGTCCCGCGACCGCTCCAAAGTCTGGCCGCTGGAAAAGGTCATTTCACGTCTTCTTCGTAAATTGCCAATTACATTTGATTCCACTGAAGGTGAACTTTCAAATGGGATTTCAGCCAAGAAAAAACCCTTTCAGCTTAGTAGAGAGTTTATATGAGGGAAGAAAACTCTCCCCACCCTGTTATCATTACACAGGTCACGTCGCACTTTATTGTTATTGTCTGGTTTGGCAGGGAAGCTTTGAGATTTTCTACTGCTCTCTCCCTGAATAGCATACACTCAGGACTGTTTAATGCTCTGAGCTGACCCCATGAGCCAAAAGTGGACCTAGAAGTATTGGCAGAAAATTCTTATGAAATTATTGATCAGGTTTCTCTCCTTTGTTTAATACCTTTGGTTAAATCTTACTTATTTCATTCTTTTACGAAATATTTAGCCACTCTGCATTTGTCCATTTTTGCTATATATTGTGAAATATTGTTTATTCTCTGAAGAAGAATTCGTTCTTTTTCCGTCCGGCATGCAAAATTACATTAGTTGGGGGGGCGGGGTGTTTGGCTTCAGGATGGATGGCACCTAGGATGACTTTCAACAAAGAACGTCCTCCCGCAGGATACAGTAGAATTTCACAAGTGAACAGTTTGCTCTGAAAGTACAACTGATATTTCAGTTATGAGCACACACACTAGCTTTCTAGGAATAGGCGTATGATTCATTCACCAATATGTCTGCCATAGACCTCTTGCCGAGATGACTAGTAACATTCGTGATACAAACTGGCTGGCATCAAATCAAATCTCACATTATAAACTCAGATTTCAGGTCCTGTTATGAAAGTGTCTAAAAATAATGTTATCCAACAGTGCAAGGCAACAGCGGCATGTGGAAAAGCGAAATGAGTCCAGAGGAATGAGTGAGAGCCCCAGGCGGTGATGGCCAGCAGACCATTTCTGCCACATGGAGATACGATGGAGAGTGGTGTGTTTGTTGGTGGAGTGGAATGGGGTGGGGATATACATATTAGACATGGCAAATGTGCTAAAAAAAACCCTAATTGTTGCACTTTTATAAACTGTGAGATATGCTAATTTGCCACGCCCCTTGATTACAATTGGCTGCAACTTAGCAGGGGGCTGCACTGCCTGTCTTGATATCCCCTCACCAACATGAAGGATTTGCCTTAAATGATCTTAAATCTAAATGGTAAATATATAAAATATATCTTACACTCCATATATATATATGATTAATTAGATTAATTATATTAATTGATTGCACTATATATTGTGCAGTCAATTAATCTAATTAATTACAAGCACTAAAAAAGCGTTTACAGCTAAATGTTTTTTGCACCATTTCACCCACCCCTAAGTGAAGCAGTGGGCTGCCGACAGTGATGCAGAGACAGCAGTTAAGAGTGTATGAAGTTAACAAACAAGACTAAAATCCTTCTGTAACGTTTTCACCAGCACACCCCTCCTAACATCAGTGGTTTCACTGATAAGCCTTTTAACCTATCTCTCTAACTTCAGAACTATTTCCCAACACAGATGTTACAAAAAATATATGGAGTGTGATTGTGAATAAAATACAAATCAGTATAGGGCACAAAAGTATTGGGCCACCTGTCCATTACACCAGCAGAGAGTTTTATGGCATTGCATTCAAATACATACACTTTAATATCGTTAGCTTCCACTCTTGGAAGGCTTTTGGAGTTTTTGGAGTTTCTGTGGGAATTTGTGCCAATTCAGTTTTTGCAGCATTTATGAAGTCAGACACTAGAAGGCCTGGCTGGCTGTCTCCGTTCCTGTTCATCGCAAAGGTGCTGTTGGGGTTGAGGTCAGTGCGGTTCAGTCAAATTCTTCTACACCAAACTCATCCAACCATGACTTCATGAAGCTTGCTTTGTGCACTGGGGGCACAGACATGCTGGGATAGAAAAGGTTCTTCTCCTAACTGTGTCCACAAAGAATCCATATAGTATAAATGCATACTCATATATATCTCAGTGTGCCACAATAACCCTGTAAACATGTGAACTTAGGTTTTCATCTGTGTCAACAGACACATACATGTGTACACTCACCCATGCGTGGTGGTGCTAATGGTGGGTGAGAATGTAGTATCATCACACTTGTTTGTTGAAGTCGCTGCTGAAGCCTGCGTCATTCCCATGCTTCATCTGGTCAGAGGCACAGTCCTAACCATCCCCAGCCCAGCAATAACGTCATCCCTCCGTCTCTCCCTGTGTGTGTCTGGTATGTCCCTGAGGTGGTTGCTGTTGATGCTGAGGCAGTGGGAGGGCTTTCCCATCTTCTACTTTCTCTCCCCTCAAACTACCATCACTGATTCAGCAACAGTGAGTCACTCCTAACGCAGGCACTCAGGCACACACACTCTCTGCTTACCTCTGCTTCATTTGTAGCCCCGCTTGACCACTGATGAACAGGTTAAAAGGGGGCTAAACAATGACAAACTGAGATGACCTACAGTCTGTAATTGTAAACTATAAAGTACACTTATACCCTATTTTTTTTATGTAAATATATCATTGCTGTCGGGCGGAAACCTCATAACTCCACTTTTGTACTTTGTTGTTTTTTTTCATAAATCGATACTATTGGTCAGTCTCCACATGGGTCTGTAAAATTTAGAAATTATTAACCAATGAAAAGTGTTGAAAATAGCTTGGGATGTTTGACGACACAGTATTCATTTATTTAGAATATAAATAGTTTTTTCAGTTTCCTGAAAAATAGCCGTTTTGGACATACGAGGTTTCCGCCCAACAGCGGCGATACATATATATATATACATATAAGCTTTATGTGGCTGATGTTGTATGCTTGTAGGTGTTCTTTTTCTTCTCTCATTAGTGTAGGACAACTATCTCTGTACTTCTCTTATGTTGTCTGCAGTATGCAAACACCTGTGGCCACCATAAACCTCCTTCCTTGCGTACACAAATACATGCAAACTCAATCAGGCCCACAAAATGTATACACACCAAAAGCCCCAGTCAGAATAAAAGACTATTAGGGGTGCACATTTGCGTCCGGAGCCATAATCATTTCTCATCTCCCACTGTGTCCAAATGACACTTACTCAAGCTGCTGACGGGCTGACAGCTTGTCACGACGTCAACTCTGGCTCAAACGCCTACACACACACTCAGTAAAACAAACACTCATACTGGCACGAACACACATACGCTGAGGGGTTTGATGTTGAGTCGCATCATGTTCATGAACAGCACAGGATATATCATGTCAAGCTCATATCAGTGGACCAGTAACAACAACAGCTTGATAGATATTTATTTATATAGTAATTTTACTTGACACATTATTGTTATTGTTGTTGCTGCTGTTATTATGGCAGAAGTGGTACCAGTATTAGAAGTAGTGATGTGGCTTTAGTTTTTGTAGAACATCACATTCCTTTTGCAGACACTTTCATCCAAAGTGACTTACAATATGAATAGTAGTGGTAGTAGGAACAGTAGCACTACTAGTAGTAGTCATGGCAGGATTAGCAGTTGGAGTGGTAGTAGTGGTAGTAGTAGCTCTAGTAATAGTGGTATTAATAGCAGCAGCAGCAGCAGCAGTAGTAGTAATAGTAGTAGTAGCTGTCATAGCAATATTAGCAGCCGGAGTGGTAGTAGTGCTATTAGTAGCACTAGTAGTAGTATGTGGCAGTTAGGGTTGTAGTAGTAGCACTACAACTAGCAATAGTAATAATAGCTGTAGCAGTAGCAACAGTATTAGCAATAACAGTAGCAGTGGTGGCAGTATTAGTAGTAGCTGTTGCTGTGGTAGTAGTAGCAGTATTATTAGTGTCAGTAGAAGTAGTAGTTGTTGTAGTGGTAGCTGCAGTAGCCATATTGACTGGCACACATGCTGAATAAGATCTTTTAAAAAACATTTTTAGTTATGTCCTAATTCCAGGAGTCAGATAGGACTCTCTCAGTTACACAGTACCACCTGGAAGGCTAGCCTGTGCTTGCTCCAAGTTACATGAAACCAGTCACAGCTTCTTTTCAAACTGCTGCTAACACACCACTGGGCAGTTCAGTCTTCTAGGAGGAGAAAAGTAAGTTATGTCAGCTAACAGATGCCTGCACTTGCTAACATTATGTGGAGTGATAGAGGAGAAGGAGGGTCTTACAGATAGAACGAGGCTAATTGTGCTCTCCTGGGGTCTAGAGAGCAAAGTTTGGATCTCCAGATGACAGTACCAATGCTTAGACAATTGTGGCAGCCATGAGCTTAGATCTTGATGTGTATTAAGCATAACCTCTATAATATCTTAAGAGAAGAATACTGGCCATATTTCACAAAAGTACTGAACAAAACATGACACAAGAGAAAAGACTCAATTCCTATCTTTAATGAAAGGCATTGTTAAAGCAAACAGACTAAAATATGTTACCTAAATGTCTGTTAAAAGCTCTCCGTGTTTGTGGTGTTACAAATAATTCAGATCTGTTCTGCTCAAATCAGACATGCTCAAAAATCTGATCTTGGCTAAAAGGGGCGTAGAACTTTGTGTTTTTATAAATAATTTGAAGACAAATGCTGAGAACTTTTAAAGTTCAAACAGTTTTACAAACCAGGCCATTGATCTTCAACCACCTCTCATTGCTCTCTTTTTTTCTCTGACCAACAACTTTACATAGTTGTAAATAGTTCAGCCCTGCTCGGAAGTTAACAGAGGTAAAAAAAAAAATTGCTTAGCTCGTAAAATCATGCCTTGTTTGCTCTCTCTCCTCACCTCTATATGGGCTAGGCTTTGCAGCAGGGGCCTCCTGAGGAACGCCACACCAGTTTGAGCCTTTAAATAAAACACTGGCCTGATTATGTTAGAGGGAAAGGAGATGGAACAGAGAGAACAGAGAGAGTGAGAGAACAGAGAGAGTGAGTGAGAGAGAGAGAGCGAGAGAGACAGAGAGGAGAAAAAGAAGTCACTGATCTTAGCTATAGAAAAGTGCAGATGACATTAGCACTCACATATTAGGGGCCATCAAACTGGGAATTTAGACCGTGGACACCACAGGCCAGTGGACAAGAAGCTAAATGGGTGGTGGAAGGCGGAGGGTGCAAAGTAAGGTCTGACGTTCCAATTTGCAAAGCAAATGATCTGAGCACAGGGCAGGCATGCAAATGAGCTGACTTCATAGAAGAAAGAAAGGAGAGAGAATGATCTTTTAGAAGAACATTAAGACCAGAAGGGGACCCTAGCAAAAGGGGAAAATAGCAAAAATGACTCTTATCAAACACTCTCCTGTAAAACCAATAGAAGCTGATGGCAGGCATCAAACAAAGCATGCAAGACATGGGTAGTGAATTACGTATTTTCCAAGCTGAACCAGACACTGGGGACTGAGCTGAACCATGAAATGAGTGAAACGGTACACCCATAGACATCAGCAATCTGAAACTACTGTATAGCTACCATTTTGCGATGAGATTGTTCCCCAATTTGCTCACAAAATGGTTTGCAATATACAGGGGGTTACAGGCAAGATACAGGCGAGTTACGGCACAAAGCCATTCCTTCAGCGGTGATGTAACCCAAATGTTGGTGTAAGTTTAAAGACACCCTAGTCTCGGTCATTTACCTATCCTGACACAGTTGTAAAATCATAATCTAGAACATAAAAACACAACTAAGCCACAAAAAAGGAAAAGTACATAAATATACTGTTACCCGTCAGTTTTACACGGATCAGCATTTGAATCAGTCTAATGCATTTCTGAGAACCAAACTGTACTACCACCACCAGTCCACCCGTGGCGGTAATACACTGAAGCCGTGGCGGTAATACACAAGACATGTAGCAGCACGACTGCTCCATGTCTTGTCCTCGTATTTGAACAATTTCCTCCGGGATGGATAAAGTTCTCTGATTCTGATTCTGTATTTTAGTGTTTTAAACTCCCCACCCCCAATTTTCAAGTAATCTCAGTTTATTTAGTATTAGTTAGGGGTGCCTAACATCTGTCTAAACATGTGGGTAGAGAGAGTTATTTCAACGTTTCTTTTGTGTACGAGTCTTTGCATGCTGCTAATGCTAACCACTAATGCTGGCATTTTTTTTAAGTTTTCTGATTCTGATTATTTATTTACCTTTACATTTTCTTTCAGGGTAATGCATTAAACTGAGTTTTAAATGAAATGAAAGTGTTCTGGGAGCATATTTGGGGGCATATTTGGGGGTTATACTATAAAAATAGGCAATTTTTACCAAAACACAACAAAGCGATTTTTCAATATACACGGGTGCTCTTGGAACGTAACCCCCATGAAAAGCGGGGGGATAACTGTCCCGTACTTATGCTCTTATACTGTAGTAACAAAGAAAATGACAAAAAATTAGTGTAAAAACACTTGTGCTTTTAACAGTCCAAATGGCGTAGGTAGAGAACACCAAATCCCTCAGCCATATGGTGCGTTACTGCATCTTCTTTACTGCGGTTAGTAGTATTCTGTGTATACTGCCTATTCGCCTACTGTGGGCAAATATGAATGAGCATTGCAAACTCGAAACGTTGCAAGCTGAGACTGACGTAACCCGAGGCATCCCTGTATTGTGATTTTGTTACTGTAAATGGGTTAGATCAGCCTGCCTTATATTGATCGAAATGATTGTGCTTGTGGATATCTTCAAAAAAACCTGCAGAATCTGGTTTGAAGCATATGAGGTTGTTCAGGATGTTTCCAGCATTTAAGGTATGCTGGACACTCATTTCCACATTGTGGGTTTTGAGGTATCAATATTGAAAAGTTTGTCAATATTACATTTATTGACAAATTAACAAATGCTACAGTGTGCATGCTATTTCATGCATCACTTAATCAGCACTGAAAGTAAAGGCTTTTACATGCCCAAAGCCATGCAGGTGATTCTAGATGTGATTTAATTTTCTTAAATTTTGCTGCTTGGTTCATACCACAGTAAAAAGCAAACAAATAGGCAGAATGTCTTCAAGTGATAAAAAATAAAACCTTCACTCCCCACAAAAAAAGGGGAACCTTGACACTGGGTTGGCTACAATCCATGTTGGAAATGTAAAAGGAAAAGTTTATTGATTCCTTCAGCAGCTGAAACTTTAAGAGTGCTTTCACACAACCCAGCTTGTTCTTTTAGAGCTGCTAGCACAACATGTGATGAAGCAAAAGACAAACTAATCCTATAGATTATATAGACTATTTGCTGGGTCAAAGTCAAACTGGGTTGTCACTGTGCCAAAACCAGACACATTAGTCACTGGCCAATTGTCACAGTTTGGACAATTGTGTTTGGAGTGCCAGATATCATCAGTCATACACGTGCTGAATTACTTTATGGATGTCTTAATAACTCATGCTCGGTGTGTAGAGGCCTTAGGTTTATAACTGTACATTCTTTGGTTATCAGGGCAAAACCAATGTGCATTAACAGTTAAACTGACTGTTTCTTTGGGATTTAGACTGGACCAGGTCACATTACCCACTGAAAAGAATGGGACTGTTACTGACTGGTAAGTACAACTTCAACTGGCACTTGGTCACAAATGGTGGTACAAGAAGTGTAACAGTCAGCTGTACTTGAGCTGTCTTCAACTGGTAAATGTAGCTTTTTTTGAAAGGGCTTGCTATTGTCTAAGTGTCTACTTTGTTGTGGAGTTAAATTAGCCTTTAGTTTGAACTGCTTTCAGCTGATCTGAGTTGACTGGGTGTGAATTGCTGGAAGGGTCTAGCAAGTACTATATATCGCCATGAAATTTGAAGGTCAGGGTATTGCAAAGAAAAACAATAGCAAATGTTTCAGGAAAACAGAAATGCAGCTGAACTCTTTCCAGGATGAACAATAACACTCAGCATGCAGCCCACACTTGCAATCATTGCTGTAGATGGTTGCTGCGAACTGGTCAATAATGCTGATAATTGCCTTAATTTTGAAATTAGCGCTCAGTTGAAAGCCAGCACTTAAAAAGAGCAGGTGCAGATGGAAATGAACTGTACAATTAGATCCACAAAGCTTCAACCACATTTCTCACCAGCTCCAGCATTAAAACCACTGACAGGTAAGGTTAGTAACATTAATGATCTCATTACAATGACACCTGTCAAAGAGTTAGATATATTGTGCATCAATTGAACAGTCAGTTCTTGAATCAGATGTGTTGGAAGTGGAATAAATGGGTAAGCTTAAGGATCTAAGCGATTTTGACAAGGGACTAATTGTCATGGCTTGACATACAGTGACCCAGAGAGAGAGTGATGGGTGCCCAAGGCTCAGTGGTGTGCAGGGGGAGCGAAGGCAAGGACATCCGGTCTGATACCACAGAAGAGCTACTGTAGCACAGGTTAATGAAAAGGTTAATGCTGGCTATGATAGGACATTGTCATAACACACACTTCATCACAGCTTATTGTGTGTGGAAGTGTGTTGCCATGCTAATTGCCATGCTAATCCCTATTCACAGCTGAAAATTATTACAAAAGGCACATGGGTATCAGAACTGGACCATGGAGCAATCAAAGAAAGTGGTCTGATATGGTAAATCATGTTTACCGGTTCATCATGTGGACAGACAGGTTTGTGTGTGTTGCTTTCCTGGGGAAGAGAAGACATCAGGTTGCACTGTGGGAGGAAGGCAAGCTGAGGAAAGCAGTGTGATCTAGTCAATGTTCTGCTAGGAGACCTTTGGTCCTGCCATTCATGTGGATGTTCCTATGACACATACACCTACCTGTTACAGACCATCTTCACCCCTTCTTGGCACTCTCTAATGACTGTGGCCTCTATTAGCAGGACAGTGTGCCCTGCCACACTGCCAAAATTGTTCAGGAATCGTTTGAGGAACATGACAAAGAGTTCAAGGTGTTGACCTGGCCTCCAAATTCTCCAGATCTCAATTCCATCAAGCATCTGTGGGACGTGCAGGACTCACGTCTTAGAGCTAGATACCACAGCACGCCTTCTGGGCTCCTATGCACTCAGTGCCTCAAAGATGCAGAGCTGTTTGTGTGGCACTAGTGGGACCTACACAATATTCGGCAAGTAGTTTTAACATTATGGCTGATTGGTGTAACTATGTAACATTTCATTTCATTTGCACCATTGACTTATGCCAAAATGTAGCATATATATATTTTGCCTTTACAAAAGTTCAAGTATAATAACAGAACAGAACATATTAATATGTTCCCATAGCAATGTTATAAAAAATTTTGGCAGCGATTGAATGGATATTTACAGAGAAAAACAGTTTTTGTGCTGGTTTTTAGTTGCTCAAATCTCAAATGTTGGAATTAAGCTGTTTGAAAACTAAATGTAAAGGAACAGAAAATTGTTTGAATGAGATAAAGTACTTCTAATGAGTTTTTTTTCTCTGCATATTACTTCTTTGTTCAGGGTCTCTTCAAGGCCTTCATGGGATATTAAAGAAACCCAATCCAAATTCCATTCATTTATAAATAATAGCTGACAGAACTGTGTGTGTGTGTGTGTGTGTGTGTGTGTGTGTGTGTGTGTGTGTGTGTGTGTTCATGCAGGTGTCTCTGACAGGTCCTTGACTGTAGGACAGCCAGCTGTTGATGACAGAAATCAGCCCAGGAAGAGCAGGAAGGCAACACTACAAGGAAGGCCTTATTCTAAAACCTACATGCCAGGTTTAATGAGATAAAACAAAACTTTCGTTGAAATGCACGACATCGTTAAACATTTAGGAACTTTCCTTCCCTCCCAATCTTTACAGCGATCAACTATATGAGTGAAACAAAGCTGGCGGCACCGAACTGCAACGAAGAACTGGACGCACACTGAGAGAGTGTCGTCTTTCAGCTTTTTCATATCCCTGTCACACAGCATCAGGTTTCCCGCTGTTTTGGAGGGAAAACGCTGGTGCGAGCGTGCACAGTGATAGAAATGAAAACTGACTCCCTCAATTAGCTTCTGAGCTAAATGTAGGCCTTTATATCCACTTAGACTGATCCAGGCAGCTCTGGTTACTGAAATGGATCAATTTAACACGAGGTAAGTGGTTTAATTGGGTGAATTAAGCTATGAATCAAGTCAATTAAGCAGTTCTGTACATCATAGAGAGGTGAAAATGGAGATGCAGGCCCAACCAGCTTAACCAGCCCAGTCTTTCGTGTATCAGGAAACATAATGCCCAGAAACTAGACAATTTTCAGAAATTGAGGGTGGGACGAGTTATTGCTGAGGTTGTGTGTGTCTCCTATCTGTCTCTATAAAGACAATGGCTGTGAATCTCATATGCGATCATTTACTGCAACTGGAATATCACACTCTAATTTCTTAACATCTTAAACTGATAGCTGTATGGTGGAGGCCTAGTGATTAGGGTGTTCGCCCTGCAATCAGGAAGTTGTGGGTTCGATTCCCAAGACTGCTAAACACCTCTGAGGTACCCTAAGCAAGGTACCGCCCCCACACACTGCCCTCGAGGCGCTGTGTTACTGACCGCCCGCTGCTTCACGTGAATGGGTTAAATGCAGAGGTTGAATTTCGTGCTGTGGTGTGTTCATGTATAACAGAATGGTCACTTTCCCTTTTTTTATTAATATATTTTTTAGCTAGTGTTATACGAATTCTAAAAAATTTAAATCACCCCTTTTGGGGTGTCATGATCATTGTGGTCCATGAAACCCTTCAGTTTAACTTAGCATTATAATAGCATTATTTTGAACTTTTTTAAGCTCTCTGCACAAATGTATGGGGCACATATAAGTAGTGTGGCCAGTAGAGCTCTACAATTGAAAATGACTGATAAAGTTGCCCCTGTCCTCAAAACATATGCACAGGGTGAACCCCCTTATACACCATTGCTGAATTCTGTTTATTATTATATGTTAATGATTGTCAACATGTTAACATATAACAGATTTTTGTACATTTGTCATGGCTGTTGCTTTGAATTTGGTGGTAAATATTCATATATTGATTTGCAGAATACTGCAACTGCCCACCGGCTCCAATTCTATGAATGATTTCTGTCCTTTCATTGAGCACCAGCCTTACACATTAGACACAGCAGATGGAGATTAAATTGAAAACAATGGAGTATTTCTTTAATGAACCGTCTCTGAGCTTCTGCTACAGTTCTTCTGCTTTAAAATTTTTGCTGATCTTTGTGCCTGCTTTTCTCTGCTCATATAGCATCTATATCATGTCCCCCACCCCCCACTGTTCATTTTGATCTTTAGTTTTGGCTACGAGGCCAGAAAGTGCCGCAGTGCTTTAGTAGGGAACACAACTGACCTTGCAGAAGTTTTGCAGCTGGTACCGATGGCCGCTGCAACTCACTCACACACACACACGCGCACGCGCACACACACACACACACACACACACACACACAAACCTGCACTGTCAATCTCCTCTTCAACAATCACTGCATTCTGCTTAGGTTCTGGTGCATTAAGGTGCATTAAGACTGCATTTGGAGTGGCTGCAGTCTAACTTTCTGCTTAGTATCCTAAAGGATACACTCTGGAGTTAATGGCTAATAATGGACGCTGCAAATAAACGAAAGCTGTTAGTCTGATCTCATTTGCATGATGCCTGTGGTTTCAGGCATCATGAAGGACAAAGCCCCATCATAGGAGGATCATATGGAAAATCAGTTGATTGCTTTATAACTTTACAAATAAAGGAACAAAATGAGTAGTCTACATCACCGTGTCTCTCTAAAAAGTATGAAATTATAACCAGTGAACACGTTCATGCCTACTGTAAGATGCAAAGATGGTCTCAGCTGCTGATCTGAGGCCACTTCTGTTTTAATGTTTAAAGGCTGAGTGAGTGAACGTGAACCAAAATCAGTGCAAAAGGCCAGTTTCTACCAAAAGCCATATGGTTAGCAGTGATGCCTGCCATTTATAATGATTATCCGTGGTACAGCAAAGGTGAGGACAAACATATGAACGTTTAATGGAGCAATAACGCTCAGAAGATGAATGGCTTTAATAAGGCAGCGAGGACTTCTCTTTATTCTTCTGTTTGTCCAGCGCTGTAGCTAATCAGCTTTGTTACAGGGCGCGAAACATTTTGGTAGCTTTTCGGTAACAGCCTGCTCTTGGCTGAATCTGTTAGCTGCCCGTGAGCATTTATATATTTATTTATTAGTTTGTTTGTTTGTTTATTTATTTATTTTTGGCTCGGTCTGCGTATTTTCGTGCAAGCTGTCATTGCGGTGCACTGTGGAAGGTGGGCAATCACTTTTAAATCTCTAATGGATTTGAGGGCGGCCAGTAATTGTTGACTGAAAAATGCATTATAGGAACTAAAACACAGCATTTGTGTTGTTGTTGAAACTCTAAAAGTTCAATAGATCAATTAAAAGATATTTCAGTTTTGATATGTTCAACTGGCACCCTGTTATATACTTCTTTGATGTAATTGCAGTTTGTCTGAGCCTGTCCTTTTCCTTTTTTTCTTTAAGGGTATTTTCTTTCTTTCTTTTTAGTTTTGTTTGTTGCTTACCTTGTAGTCATGAAAATGGAAAAAAAATTATACATACACTACCGGTCAAAAGTTTTAGAACACCCCATTTTTTCTGTTTGTTTGTATTGAAATTCAAGCAGTTCAGT
>JBBPDE010128244.1:7486-20327 GCA_037974605.1 Nannopetersius ansorgii
CAGCAGGTGCTCCTTAATGACTTAATGTACTTTAATAAGATAAGATCTTTTACTTAATAAGATAAGATCTTTTACTTTAATAAGATAACCTTTACTAGTCCCATTAGTTGGGAAAATATGCATTGTCATGGCAGAAAGTGTACAGAAACAAAGAGCAGCAAACATTTTGAACAATGGAATAGAACTGAATAGAATTAAAATACAAAGTGTACAGAGTGGATATATAAATAATTATAAGAACACTGTGAATATATACACACACAAGTGTACAATGGAGTGACAGGCATTGACAAAAAACAGTAGTAATTCACCCTAAGAACTGCACATGTCAATTGCACATTTTGCACATTATTAGAAATATGAAAAGAACTTGCATCAGTCATTCCTGCATTTTAGGACAGTGCATTGAGATCGGTTGTCCTGTCAGCCAGTGTTGAAAGCAATACAAGATACTTGTATGTAGGTAATTACATGAAGTGGTCAGTTATACATTGTTATAACAGGCAGGAAGTCTGCTAGATGGTGCTTGTTGTTTATAAGACGCTTATAAGCTAATAATGATGTTCACTTTGGGCCAATTGAAACCCACAGAAGCTACCTTTTTTAATTCCTTGTTATTTACACTGTTAAATTATACAATTTAGGTTAAAATGCTTTCATTTGAAACTCAGATTTGAGAAATGTAGTTTTTAGTGTTCTTCCAGATTATGTCATTTATCCATTTTTGGCCAAGTGAGCAATGTTATATAATATTTTATATAATGGCCATTTATTTATATATAATTTTTATATATTGTTATATACTTTTTTACATAACATTTTTAACTAGCCTCAGTTTTTGTCATAAGTATCAAATATTCTTTTTTTTTTTAATCCTTCAAATTCCTGTTTGTTTGCACAATGCACCTCAAAAATGGCCATTCTCAATGCTACTGGAGCCAAAAATGGAACAAATCTGAAATATGTAACTGATTAACAACAACACTGAATTTTATTGTCATGCACAAACACAAAACTATTATCTGAAATCCTTAAGATCACACCTGTGTCAAAATTGTGTGATTAATTTGCGCCATTGGAGTGCAGTAAGCCATCCACTCCACTACTGGAAACTATAAAATGTGAGCACATATAAAAAATGGCCAAAAATGGATAAATGACATTATCTGGTGGAAAATACTAAAAACTACATTTCTCAAGTGTTAGAATGAAAGCATTTGAACCTAAATTGTATGATTTAACAGTAACGGTAAATAACAAAAAGTGGCCACGAGGGAGTCAAGTGTTACAATTGAATGTATAGAGCATATTACTGATACATTTAATGAGTTGAAGTTAAAAATGAAAAGATCTGGAAAAAAAACTCCAGACCGTTGAGAACTTTCATTCCATATGTATTAACACAGCTAAGGTGGTCAAAAAGAGAGTGAAGTGGACAAAAACGTCCCACAGGAGAGTCAGAGGGTTAAGCACTTAATCATGCATAAATAAAAAATGTTTTAAAACCCCATGTTGCATCCAACTAGTTGTTCAGTCCTCGTTTTTCTTTCTGAACAGATCACTCTGAGATTGTGATGAAATGAAACCATGATGCTGTGAGTCTCCTGGTCCTCCAGAAGAGGACACTGCTGCAGTGCGTTTTGCGCTCTTGGCGTTCAGTCCAGTACCAGCTGGTTAAAGTCTTTCCAAATGTTTCTTGTTTTTCTGTCACATGCATTATGTGTGACTGAGATGAAATGTTACAACTGGTAGGAGAAGACCTTCTGCGCTCTGAACAAGAGCAGCACGTCTGAGTAACTCAAAATATGGGGAGAAAAAGAGCTACTTTTTTGAGGAGGCAAGTGTCCAAGCGCAGTGAGTAAGCTCAGTCTGTTCCCAGGGAGGGTGGTGCTAAGGCTCCTTACTTTCACTGAAGCAGCAGGGTACCTCCCCCCTACACACACACACACACACACACACGCACTCGCACCGGCGAGCACGGAGGAGAATGCTTGTTGCTCTTCTCCTCGTAGAGCACGCACGCTCTGGCTTCACCATCTCCAAAGTGCCGTAACAAGTATTGCAGTCTCTACACTTCTGGAAAAAAAGAGAAAACGAAGCTTTGCCAAACACTTTTCTTGAGATTTTCCGACTTAAAGTTAAAGAAGAAACGAGCTGTGTTTGGTGCGTATGGAGCGATGCAGCCTGCAGGGCTTCTTTTGGTCTTCAGCCTCCCGTGCTCAGAGAGAGGAGCCCGGCTCGGTGTGAGCACTTTCCGCTGCTGAAGTCTAGGATCCTCGCTTCTCCAGGACAGGTTGAGTTACAAAACAAACCTCTGTGGGACCCCCCGCGTATGTGGGAGCTGGAGCTGGAGCTGGAATTGAAGCATGGCGAGCGAGCTGAAACCGAGGCTTTGCTGCATGACTAAAGGAGAGAACGGCTACGGCTTCCACCTGCACGGTGAGAAGGGCAAGAGTGGCCAGTACATCCGTAAAGTGGAGCCGGCCTCCCCAGCAGAGGCTTCAGGGCTGCGCGCCGGAGATCGAGTGGTCGAGGTGAACGGAGACAACGTGGAGAGAGAGACCCACCACCAGGTGAGCAGAGATGCTACTGTTTAGCGCTTGGATAACTGTATTGCGGTACACCTCTTAATTACTGAATTCAGTTGGCCCATAACTTCAGTGAACGGTTGTCATTGTACTGTATATTATGGAGAAAAGTATTGGGACATACCTGTTTTTTAGGGTTTGGACTATCTTAATTCTTCAGCATACCAAGACATTTTGGACAACGCCATGTTTCCAACTTTGTGGACACAGTTTGGGGAGGCACTTTTCTATTCCAGCTTGACTGTGTCCGAGTGCACAAAGCAAGGTCCATAAAGAGATGGCTGGATGAGTTCAGTATGGGAGAACTTGACTGGCCCACACAGAGTCTTGACCTCAACCCCATCCAACACCGTTGGGATAAACTGGAATGGAGACTGCAGCATCAGTGCTTGACCTCAGAAATGCTCTACAGCAACAATGGGCACAAATTCCCACAGAAACACTCCAGAATGTTGTGGAAAGTGTTCTAGCTGTTCTACCTGCAATGTGGGGACCAACTCCATATTAAAGTCTCTGTATCTGATACATACGTGGAGAATTAGTCTGATGTCCCAATACTTTTGTTAGCATAGTGTAGCTGCCCCCACCAATAACAACAGATTCAGCTTATAGGAATGCGATGGGTTTAAAAGGGTTAAAAAGTAACTATTAGGTGGGCAGAACAGCTTAAAACTCTCCTCATATAAAAGTGTTTTGCTTTGGTGAAGAAAAGTAGCCGATCTACCAAAAGCACAACTTGAAGAGGAGTGAAAAAAGCATCAACGTTTGGCTCTTTTATATTTGTGAGGCTGAAACTATCAAGCTCGAAAGAGTAGGGTGGGAGGCATGGCAGAGCAGTCCAAGAGCTGTTGGCAACAGGACAAAATGAAATACAACGCACAAAACATTAACTAAATGGGAATGGTTAAAATAGCATTGGAACAAGTCAAAAGTTCTGTCCTGAAATCTTGGGTAGAAGTTGTCTAACGTTGCAAACAGCCTACCTCACACACCAACAATCCTTAAAGCATATGGAGCTGAGGAGATGATGGTCCCTGTCCACCTCTGTCTGGCATGTAAAGATGGAAGGGTTTGTCCGAGACAACTGAGGCTAAAGGATTTGTGTGTTTGGAAATCTAGAAGGTTTAGAAAGATATAGAAGGTCAAACCCAGGAGGCATGTGTAAATGTTTCTTACACGAAATGGGCAAAAGTATTAGAACACATCTGCTTTAGCATACCAAGACGTTTTAGACAACGCCATGCTTCCAAATTTATGGACACAGTTTGGGGAAGAAGCTTTTTTATTCCAGTATGACTGTCCATAAAGCTCCATAAAGACATGGTTGGATGTGCTCAGTGTGGAAGAACTTGACTGGCACGCACAGAGCCCTGACCTCAACCCCCATCCAACACCTTTGGGATGAACTGGAACGGAGAGAGTGAGACGGACCTTCTCATCCAGCATCAGTGCCTGACCTCATAAATACTCTGCAGAATAAATGGGGACAAATTCCTACTGAAACTCCAAAAGAAGAGTGCAATGGGTGTGCAACTCCATTTAAGGTCTATGTATTTGAATGGAATGTAAAGTCCCTGTTGGTGGAATGGTCAGGCATCCCAATACTTTTGTCCATGTAATGTATTCCAGTTGCTACCAGAAGTTGAACTTGCTGGAACCGTATAACATCACTAACACAACACTGGGCTAATGCTTCTACCAGCATCCCGAGACTGAAACAGCATAACCCTCTCATCCAACATCAACAGTGGCTGCATCTCAGATGACTCACTGTTCCTTATACTGTACATCAGACAGGTCATGAAATAATGGCTTATACATGCAAATAGTGCACTACATGTCCAACCGGGACCCATCTGGGATCCAGCCAGTGTCTTTAAGCCTTACAGACCGGCATGTTTCCGTTCAGCCTGGTAGTTTCTGAGCTTTGCTTGCTGTCACAGGACACCAAGATTTTTTTTGCATTAGCAACGTCTTCCTTTCCAGATTAAAAAGGCTTTGTATAAATTCAACGCAGACTTTTAGTAAAGAGGCTTATTTTGTGAATGGACCTGGTTTTCGCCCAAATCACATATCTCTTCAGATACGCGTATTAAATTACTGCATAAGGAAGCAGATGATCTGCATGTATGTCTGTTTTGGAGATACTGCGATCCTGTGGAACTGCAGTTTCAGCTGAATTGAGCTTGATGTACCGCTCAGGCTGAGATAATTAATCATGCAAGCCACTGGATCAGTAAAGTGGCTAAGGCTGTCTGGGCTTGTTCTCGAGAGCTCTGAGATTGTGTGTCTGGTCCTTGTTCATGATTGACACAATATGACAGTGAAGACCTGAATGCCATTTTGAGTCTTGGTTTCAATGCTTGCTGAGGGATTAATGCTTTGGAAGTGGTACCTTTACTGAGGACACCTCTCCTGGACTTCTGGAAATGCTTTGTATGAGAAGCATTATACCCTCAATCAACCCTCAAATGTTAGCAAAATAATGTCTAATAATGAATACTAAAAAATGAATATTAACAACCTTCCAGCAAATGCTGTTTTTTTTTTCAGGTAATTAATTATTGAATAGATTTGGGCTTCAAGAAAACTGATTAATGCTGGGTTGACCTTCCTTATTAAGTAATGCAATTTATAAATGGTGCCGCCCACATATTTTCAAATGAAAAGAACACAATCTAACAAAGCCAAAACTTTCGAACTCTTGTCATTAACGACTTTTTAAAGCAAACGACAAATGCATTGGAATATATTTCAGATTTCAGTTACCTTTCATTGTTACTGAGGTTGAATACATGCGACATTTAAAATAATACACCATATGGACAAAAGTATTGGGACAACCATCACTTTTGACTTGTGTAAGTGTGATCGGCCGATACCGATTTTTCCGATACCGATTTTTTCCCATAGATAACAGGAAATTAGAGCTGCTGCGACATCGACACAAAAAAATGAGTTTCAACTTTTTTAATGTAATGTGGTCCTTACTTTCCCTGTTTACTAGTTACTTTTATAATAATGACATGATAGTGGCAGCTCTACAGCAAATACAAACATCTCGCATGCGCAAGGTCGGTTTGAAATCGGCAATACATCGGACGTTTTCGATCGGTGGCCGATCGATCGGTGCATCCCTACTTTTGACCATTATACCAACAGGGACTTTAGTTATACTGCAGTCAAATATAGAGTTTTTGTTCTGACATTATGCCAGTGAAAGAGCTCTTTAGCTATGGAGTCAGCCGAGCGTTGATTACTTTTATGCACCATGGACCTCAGCTGTTGTTGACAGCGCTCTGTGACTTTATGTGGTCTTCCGCGTCATGGCTGAGTTACTGATGTTCCTAAACACTTCCACTTGCCAGTAGTACCACTTATTTTTTTATTCAAATAGTGTTTGTTAATGATTTGAATTCTAAATACTTTTGCTTTTTTTAAAAGCTGCTGCTCTGCCTCCAATAACAATGGTGGCAGAGGCAGCACGGTGGAGCTGCAGCTGTGGAAGTATCACTGTTTTCTTTGGATACATTTGATGCATTACATCAGGGGTGACAATTACTGGCGAGGTGAACCAGGTGCTTCTGAGCAGGGAAATCACCAGAAGGTGCTGGACCACGAACCTCCACTCCTGCATAACATTAACCAATGCAGGACCCTTCGTGATACAATGATAAAAATGCATTTTCTTCTATTTTTAATGTATTAGGTCAACTTCTGACTTTTCTTGTGGTTCTTTGTACCAAAAGCAGTCATTCTCCTCTCCAACTGCTTTTATTCCCTTAAATGAACGAGGTGTTATGTCCTGTCACCACTTTATATGGTGAGGCATAAAATTAATTAAGGTAATCAAGATTATTGTTAAATATCTAAATATCTAATATCTAATAGTGCATATTACACTTTACTGTCAAAAGTGAGAGTGGATTTGGTTCACAAGCAAATAATTATAGGCAAACAGCACCATTTCTTTTGGTTGTTTATTGTAAGCAAAATTTGATTGAAATTTTTATGTAATAGAAGGGAATTGCTTATCACTTTTCATCCTAGACCTTTTACCTTATCTAGAAATTAGATCTGGACCTTTGAATATGAAGTTTGAGAACCCTTGATATAGTGTATGTGGTTGTATTGCTCTTCATGACATTGCAGAAACTCTGTAAACTCAAAACAGGGTTTATTGCACCTTTGCTGTATGAACTGGGGAGAAAACAGTACCTTGATGTGGGCCCTTCAAAGACTTTAAAGAGGACCTGAGTGAAGGGGCTACCACCGTGATCCTTTACCATCAAGAAAGGATGCGGAGAGTGCTTAGAGTGGCATGATCTTCAAAAACTAATGTTAGATTGTTACAGTCCTGTATGCAAAATGCATTTGCCTAATCACTAGGGCTGGGCGATTAATCGAAAAGTAATCGAAATCGACATCCAGAACCTATAATCGATAAAATTTTTACAGGTCGATTATTTTGATTACTTTCCCTTTAAAAACACTACCGCGTGTGGAGTCACATGACCCCGCTCTGTTATGTTTCGTTATACTGCCGACATGTCGAGCATGGAGAGCTTAAACATTGAGACGACTGAGCAACTTGTCAGTGAAATAAAATAATCGTTCATTAATCGTAATTAAAATGTTCAATTAATCGAGATATTGATTTTAGGCCAAATTGCCCAGCCCTACTAATCACTGTTCAGACTGTTTGAGTCACTGAACTACAATGTAGTTCAGTTTAGTGTAGATGTATTTATGTAACATTAAAAGTCCATTCCGGTAAGTACTGAAGTCCAAATCTGCATGTAAGTTCTTGAACAGTGGACAGATTTGCAGAACTGAATAATGTATTGTGGATCTCTAAACGTCTTCCCACGTCTAACAGATCATCAAAAAAGAAACTAATTTTTTTGTCCTGCTGGCTCTTAGGTGGTTCAGAGGATTAAGGCGGTGGAGCATGAGACCAGGTTGCTGGTGGTTGACCGTGAGACAGATGAGTACCTGCGCAGTCTGCGCCTCACCTGTACGGAAGACATGGCCGTCCGAATCAGCCCATCACCTTCTTCCTCTTCCCCTCCCCCAACGCCCAGCAAGCGAGAGAATGGCTCTGTGTCCAAGCTGCCAGCCACCCTGACCAGTGATGTACCCAAACCCAGCCGGAGGTCTCCATCACGGGCTGCCAAAAAGGTACAAGGTTCTAAACTGCCACAGTTTTCCTCAACAAAGAACTTTATAGTCCCTGGTTACTTAAAGTAAAGAAGCCCCTTCTTTCTTTCTTTGCATTCAACCCCTTCACCAAGTGAAGCAGTGGGCAGTCAGTGATCTAGTGCACAGTGAGCAGTGTGTGGGGAGGGTACCTTGCTCAAGGGTACCTCAGTGGTGCCACTGTGATTTGAACCCACAAACTTTTAATCGCAGGGGCAGCTCCCTAACCACCAGGCTACCAGCTGCTCCAATAGTTCAATGAAACTTAAAACTTGCTTGGTAGCATCATGTAAATGACATATAATAAGCCAAAATGGAGTTCAGCATGGACAGTATTAATTTTCTTTATAGATAACATCATCATACCGTGTCAGAAACTGCGTAAGAATGTCTGAATATGATTGCTGGAGACAATGCGTGACTGAGAAATGCTAATTGGTCCATTATTTCTTAGGTGCATTAACCTTGTAGCTCCCCATTCAAAATTAATCAAGCAAACCATCAAACATTTTCACTGATAAAGTACATGTGGAGGGACCAGGAATCTTCTTAGGTCGTAAGCTAATATTTTAGCAGGGTCGCTATTGCCCTTTAAAGTATGGAACATTGGGTTGTTTTTCAGACAGGTGGTATTTAGGTTTGGTGCTGTAAACTGTGAACTCATGATAGCTTCCTTTTTTCATAGTAAACCCAGAGAGACTCCGAGGAGAGTTACTCGGTTAAGTGTTATTGTGTTTCTCTGCTGTGTAAAAGAGCCTGGATTGTGCAAACCGCTCAGTCAATAAAGCTAGAAGGTGCAGTTTTGCATGATTTTGCAGATATTTCACCTTGATATGTATCAAATATGCAGACATCTTCATGGTTAGAGGAGAGCTCTGTCTCAAACGCTTGAGTAATCATTGACAGTGTTCCAGCTGATATTTGAATATAGGTCACTTAGTGATGTGCCAGAAAAGCTTGACTATAGGAGTGACAGGAAGAAGTGTGGTCAGGAAGAATATTCCTGGATCCTGGAACGTTTATTTGCATACTCAATAGCTTATATATATATGAGGTTTGTTGATCTGCAGTGCCGTGAAATAGTATTTACCCCCTCACGATTTCCTCCTTTTTTGCATGTTTGGTTTCAGATCTTCATATAAAAATGATTCAGCAAGAAGAACTCCCCTATGGATTTTTTTGCATGGTTTTATTGTAATGATGGAATCATGAATGCTGATCATATCTGAGGCTGTTATTTAGATTTTCATCATGATTTGTCCAGGTGACTTTCAGTATAGGATTCAAATGTGGCTGGAAGGGCTCTAGCCAAGTGATACTTGGTTAACAGAGCAAGTAATGGGGACCATGACCTTTTCACTTAAGACTAGTCAGTTAGCTTTTTTCTTCAGTAAGTGAAATTAAATTAATGAGGTTGTCCTTTTGCTAAAAGATCTAAAACAACGGTGTGACAAAGATGCAAAATAGAACAAATAAAAGACAAAATAGGAGAAATTGCACAGCACCTGGTCAGCTAATGGCTAGGAGAACTAACTTACGATGCTTTACATTCATTGATTTTAGTTATGAATATAAAGCATCATAATCATTTTTTATAATTATAATTATACTATCAGAATACTATACTATACTATCAGAAAGTGCCCATTTTATACCAAAACTACCCTCATTGCTTTCTGTTCAACTACAGATACATGCCTGTTGATCTATGAGGGAATTTGTTTGTGTCAAAATACTATAAAATAATAATAGCAATCATGAATATATTCTTAGCAGCTATTCCATCATATCCTGCCATCATGTCTATATTTCTAAAAGCTGGCCTTGAATAAGAGGTAATTTGTCTAAAAACGTGGTGAGCACAGGGTCACAGGTTAAGCATGGCAGAGGTTAAAGTCTTTTTGAGTTAAACACATTAACCTTTGACCATGTCCGGACTCCAATCCTGCTTGCTAATTAATCATCATATTAATGGATCTTGCTGACAGTACTCTCTTTATATGTGGATTATTTGTCCAAAAGGCTGAAATTGTCCTGGTTAAGGAGACTTCTAGGCTTCTCTGTCTGATCATACTGTGCATGTTGAGAAGCAATGCAAGGAATCTTTCTTTACTCTCTACATGAGTCGGCTCTGGTTTTACAGCCAATGTAGTTGCAAACTGATCTCTCCCTCAGCCTCTGTTTAATACATCCATCCCACATCTGCTTTCACTTACCATCCTCTTAACAACGGCTATGCATAATTCAGCCCTGTTTCGACAAGAGCGTTGTCAAGGCTGTATGTTTTGTAACTGTATTGCACTTTTGTGTTGCTGTGTGTGTGTGTTTTATGTCAAAAGACCCTGATGTCAAGAGTCCGCATTAAGCCGAGGGTCTTTACAGGGTCTATGTACTGTGCTTTTCTTTATTTTCTATATTTTTCCCCCCGAAGTCTGCTAAAGATATATCTGTGGTTGTAAGTAATAAATAGGGTTGTAATTTCCTTTTACCTGACTGTCCTCTCTTTCTCCTTTGACTTGTTCAAAGGAAATAATGTCTGTTGATTGGCTGACCTGTATTAGTCCTCATTCAATATCAGCCTGAAACAGCCTTAATTAGACCCCCTAAGCCTTAGTTAGGCCTATTTTGTGTTACAAAACACAAGTGCGATCCGTTCTGTTCCATTTGACGATTGGTTTTGACCTCTTTCTTCTTCATTCTAGCTGTTTCCACAAGTTCACTCACACCCTCATGCTCACAAGTCATTTTTACAGAGAGTGTTGCAGTCAGTAATGGTACAATAATGGTGCTCTGATGTGTACAGGACTGCCTTAGGTATCTGAGAAAATTAAACATGAGTCTCCTCATGCAGGCAATAAAAAACAAGTCAAGTCAAGTAGGTTTTATTGTCCTTTCGACCATGTACACACAGCACACAGAGAAACGCAATGACGTGCCTCCAGGAGCACGGTGCAACAGGAGCAGGACAGAACAGAACACCACAGGACCACAAGTGCAGACAGGACAAAAGACTGCAAGAAAAACACAAGCACAACAATACAGTTAGACAAGACAAGACAACAGTCGACAGTAACCATAGTCTGAATTAATATAGTATTTTGTGAATTGCAAAAATGCAGAAGTGGTTACATGTGCAAGAAATGCAGAGGTAAACAGCAAATGATTGTGCAAACATAGCAGCAACAGGACAAGTGGAAGAAATTAACAGTATGTTGTGTACATTTACATTGTGATTGTGTGTTAGCTTAACTGTTTCCAAATTGTGGAAACCCAGTAATGTGTATATGTGTGATATATACACGTATATATGTGTGAGTTCTGTGAGGGCTGTTATTACATTATCCCCTGTTTGAAATTATTTGCAATTATATGATTTAATGATTTTTTCCCACAATCAATATGGAAAGGAAGCTGAGCCAGTTTGGGTGCTTTAGGCCTGTACTTTAATAGCTGCATAAAATGAACTAAAATTTATAGCAATTATTTAGATGACAATAAATCGTCAACTACAAGTTTATGATCATAACAGGCCAAAAGTCTTTAACTGGCAAAAACGCTTATTTACTGCCAGGGTAAATAGTTGTAAATATTTCATTCCTGTCTTTTACACAGGACTGTGTGTAGAGAGGTATTTGTTTTTGAGTGTGTAGTGCTGAGCAGGTAGGCAGAACCCAGCTGTGTTTTGCAGTGTGCTCTAGTGGTGTGCTGTGTAGAGGACAAACTTCAGGAATTACTTGAGTGAGGCAGGAAGTGGGGCCCTGTCTGTAGAACTAGAGGGTGATGTGTTTCTGTGTGAATGTGTGTGTGTGTGTGTGTGTGTGTGTTGAGAGGTACAGCGGGGGGTCGCTGGCAGAAGTAAAGGATACCATCTGAACATCCAGCATGTTTGCTATGTGTATGAATCCACACGTTTGTTTATAAAGTCGGCTCTGAAAACAGACTATTTGGATGAGTATTAAAATTGACATATTATGCAAAACTCACTTTAGTTATAATGGGTCCATGGGCTATACAAACATGTTCATGACATTTTTGCACAAAATCACTTTCACATAAAGAGCTTTATCTCACCAGCTTTATTCTTCCAGTCCCTTTCAAAATGAGCCATTTAAGGGCTCTGTGACGTTTATGCAATAATATTTTGCTGGTGACACCCCACCCATCCCACACTTACTAAACATAATTTTGCATAATATTTTTCCTTTAATTCCTAGCTGTCATGTCAGTTTGCTCTCCAGTTGCTATTTTATTAATCCACTGAAAGCACATGCTTTGGTATAAGTTGCTTTTTAGTAGCTTAACACCTTCATGACTCTTTTTTAACTGACAGGAGTTGACTAAGACAAAGAAACAAATATGTTTTTGCTATTATTCTCTGGGGTTCATCACACAATCACTCAAATAACACTCGGATTGGACAGGACCCTCGATTCATGTGCAGCTGATTGTGAAAAATAGTAATCAGTGATGTTTCACCAAGTATTTTTAAAAAATGATTTACATTTACATTCACGGCATTTAGCTGACGCTCTTATCCAGAGCGACATACATGAGTGCTCAAGGAGTCCACAACTGTTTCTTAAACCTGCAAACAGCTTAAATCCATGTCCACTATTTAACTGAAATATGGTGCACCTATGCAGCATCTGTCAAGCAATAATAGTAGTAATGTTTGCATTAGTTATATTACATTTAGTTAAGATGTTTAATGACAAAGTAAATACATAAAATATGTGCTGAAACACAATTATTTCTATTAATTAATTTATTATTTATAGAATAATATAAACAATAGTAATTATAACAATATGGCTGGTAGTTCCTTTCCATTTCGGCATTAATGTGAAACTTTTTTATTGCTTACTGTAGATTGAAGGGAATATGCAAATGTAAAAATATTCAAACGTTGCAGTCAATGCACAAATTTTATTGAAGGAAAGTTTAGATTTCTCTTTTGTTCTTGCAGAATGAGCCATCATCAGAATCAGAATCAGAATCGCGTTTATTGGCCAAGTATGTGAGCGAACACATACAAGGAATTTGATTCCGGCAGA
>JBBPDE010128654.1:0-13601 GCA_037974605.1 Nannopetersius ansorgii
CTTAATGGGTTTTGGTGATGATATGACCTTTCCTGTAGCGCCACCGTCAGGTCAAACGTTCAGTTTTAGAGTTAGTGTATCTTACAAATCTTTCATCCAAATCTTTTCTAATTTGGGGGCACATTCATGACTTTCACAGAATGAACCATAATGATTGATGTTGGTGACCCTACCTTTCCCTCTCGTAAACAAAACACAGGCAACTATTAATTTTGAGTGATAAACATTGAAAGGGGTCAAATTGACCCCAAGGAGAATATGAGGGTTAATGTGACCTTCCCTAAACATTTGAATGGACACGTCCAACTGTTCAATGTTTCAGTACTTTTTACACAACTTGCTGTTCTCTGACAAGGAGCCAATTGGCAAACTTCACAACAGGTGTTTGATCGATGAATCGTCCAATAAATTTCCTGGTTCAACCAGAATTAGTATTTAAGCTCCGCCTCAGCATGCTGTTCACATTTTGACATCATGAGACCAAGATGGCACCTAACAATTGTGACATTGTTTGTTGTGGTATGCTCACTATTGAGGAAATCACTATTGCATGCTTCTACTTAAATGCCCTACTTTCTTCGTAGAATATCACTGCAGTGTGAACCTTTTTACATTTTCCATCACATCTCATGCAAAACCAGTCTGAGAGTTGTGATGAAGTGGGTGTGATTCAACTGGAAGTAAACAGGAGTGAATTAACAGATGCCTGTTGTCCACTGCTGTGGAGACATACGGGGGGTGCTGAATGTCCAATAGGGTGGGATATGATTACAAGGCCTCATTCCCATCCACTCGTGAGCACTTAGCTCCTCTGGAGTACACACTTGGAGCACACTGAAGGACAAGTCAAGGTCGGCTCAGCTTGTTCTGGACGCTCTCCAGCACTGCTCCAATCAGTAAAGGCCAGACAGACGCTTCCTATCCACTCTGCCCAGAGTCCTGCTCTTTTTTCCTGCCTGTGTTTTTCTGTGATCCTGTTTTCCTGGCAGGGAACATTTTTGTCTTTTTCTTTAATATTATGTCTTTCTATGAGTCTATTAATCATAACCTGAATATATTACAGAAAGGACAACACCATTTTGGACAACACCATGCTTCCAACTTTGTGGACCTAGTGTCTCAGTGCACAAAGCAAGCTCCATGAAGGCATGACTGGAGGAGTTCAGTGTGGAAGAGCTTGACTGGTCACACAGAGCCCTGACCTCAACCCTATCCAGTACCTTTGGGCTGAACTGGATCAGAGATTCAAGGCCTACTCATCCAAAGAGTGGAAGGGTGGACCCACTCCATATAAAAGTCTATGAATTTGAATGCAATGTCGCTAAAGTCCCGGTGTAATGGTCAGGCACCCCAATAGTTTATCCATACAGTGTATCTTTATGGGTAGTAAATATTGAGTGAGTAACTTTATTTATTAATCCTTATAGTCATGCATGAACATGCTACAGCACATGGTGTGAAATTCTTTCTCTGTATTTAACCCATTCACCAGATAAATCAGTGGGCTGCTGCCAATGAGGTGCAGCCAGGGTGCAGTGTTTGGGGATGGTACCATGCTCAAGGGAACCTGAGTGGTGACACTAGCAGTTGGGATTCGACCCCACAACTTTCTGATTGCAGGGCCAACACACTAACCACTAGGCCATCCACAGTGTGAATAACATCTTTCTAAATATCTTTCTTTCTAAATTTAGTATAGTATAGTAATAATAAAATTAACTATAAAAGAGTACATTATGGAAATGCATATTGTTGCTCATATTCTCATATATGATAACAATGGTTACAAATGAATATATTATGCAATAATAGTAATGTAATATGATTTTATTGCAATATTCATTTTACTTAAGCATACATTTTTATATTTTTATATCATGCAATAATATTAATGTAATAAGATTTTATTTAATATTTTTTATTGCTCTATTTGTACTGAAATTACATGATATAAAGAGCTCATAATAGACTTTGTCAAATAGGGAAAAAAATATATTAAAAAATTGTTAGTAGCCTGGGGCTAACTCAAAACACTCCACATGCATTTTTAAAGAAGTCACTCAGTAAGACCGGCTCAGTAAACAGAGGACTCACCCTGCGCTCGAACTGGAGGCTATTTGTTTTCGTTTATGCATATCCCTCAAGCTAAATCAACAGGACACAGCTATGCATGCATTAACAACTTTATCCTGCAAAGCCTTCCTCAGAAACAGCCCTGGCGTTTGTTATTCTGCGTGTGAGCATTGTTGCAGGAGTTTCGCTCGACTACAGAGCAGAGCAGGGGAAGCCTTGGAGTCATCAAATGGACAGACAGAGTCCAGACTCCAGCACAGTCAATTACATCCAGCCAATCACAATCTAATCCTGTCTCACTGAATTTAAACATGCAGGAGAAGTCTGGCATTTCTGGCTTTGGTGTATCTTTAAAAAGAAGCAGTAGGAATACTCTCTGACAGAAGAAGAAGAAGAAGAAGAAGAAGAAGAAGAAGAAGAAGAAGAAGAAGAAGAAGAAGAAGAAGGGGAAAGGGAGAGAAAGAAATAAAAAGGAGGAGGGAGATCAGGAACAGTAATAATAGCAGAAGAGGAAGAACAAGAAATGGTAGATGAAGAATGAAGATGAGGAGGAAGAGGAAGAGGAAGAGGAAGAGGAGGAGGAGAAAAAAGAAGAAAAATAAGTGAAAAACTAAGAGGAGAAAGTTGAAAGAGAAGAACATGAGAGGAGGAGGAAGAGGAAGAAGAATTCACAAGTATACTTCATGTAATACAGAAGTGACAATTGCAATTTTGTGCTCAAAGGTGAGACTGACACATTTGTTTTTCTTTAAACTGATGGAAATTATGTTAATTCTAGGAAAATGATATATGATTCTGGATCCTCCTGGAGATGGAGTATCATGCTTGGACCCCTAATAGCAGCATCATCCATCACTTTCTGTGCAAGATCACAGTGACCTTATCTAGTCGCCAACTAGACCCACTGAAAACATGGATACACTTCAAAGCAAGGATAAACCCTCTCAATCTCACTTAATCTGGCTTGAATATTTCCCTCTTTCCTCTCTGAACTAAATGCCATGTGAGCAACATGTTCAAGACATGTGTTTAACCTTAAATAACCACAGAACTATATAAGTATATGACTAATCCCAGTATAACCTGGATGTTCAGGCTTATCTGATAGTATGTAATGTGTGTATTCTGTATGTCTTATATGGCTGTGAAATCCCAAGACATGTCTGTCAGACATGTAGGGTAATCTGTTTAGATCAGTGCATCCAGATCAGTGCATTGAGATCAAAACATACAGACTGACATTCAGAATGTATCATTTTCTAAAATTCTTTCTTTGTCGTTGTTTGGTGATATCAGACCATGAAAGACAGCGTTGGATCAAATCAAAGCAGGGATTTAGCTTTAGAGACCCTATCATACCACATTTGATAGCATCTTTGACTTCAGATGTTCAAAGAACAAGATTTTCTTCGATATGAATTTTAAAAAAATGTTCTATTTTTGTTATTGTTTATGTAAAATCATGAGTTTAGTATTTTTTATTCTTGTAATACAACTTTCTTTAATAATGAATATTAAATATGATTAATGACTGCTATGTATCATCACTTTAGGCAGCCTGCTTGGCCCTGCAATCAGAAGGTTGTGGGTTCGTATCCCAAAGCTCCTAGTATAATCACTGAGGTTCCCTTGAGTGAGGTACCGCCCCCTCACACGGCTCCCTGGCACCCCTCGTTGGTGGCAGCCCCTGCTTCACTTGGTGAATGGGTTAAATGCAGAAAAAGCATTTGTGCTGTGGTGTGTTCACGTGAGATTGAAGGGGCCACTTTGCATTACTTTCAACAAAATTTTGTATCTCCAAAAAGTAACTTTAGGTAACATAATTGATTGATGGCCTTCTGTGTTCAGAATTAAATTATTTAGTGTTCTCCTCCTCCACGTGTCTCCTCCCTTTGAGCTGTCCACTGATGGTTCAGGAAGGTGCAGTAATGCTGTGTGGAGAAAATATGTGTTACTCTTCACTCTTCTAGGGCTGGGAGAAAGGGGGATTGTTGGAAGAGTCGTTGGGGATGATGCTAAGAAGCTTCCATTACTTCCATTCCATTAATGTATCATCACTGGAAAGCACTGGATCGCTCTTGAAGGATAATATCAACTGAATTGTATTTTGCTGAGGGATGAGGAAGAGGGAGGGCCATCAAAGTTAGCATATCTTGGTCAGCAGACTGTATTTAAAGTAAGAATATGATCTGACACCCCACCCAGGGTGAGTCCCTGCTTTGCGCCCGGCTTTGGACCCTGGGATAGGCTCTGGGTACCCGTGACCTTAGTAGGGTTACAGAAAATGAACAAATGACTGGAAAGTATTTGACTACTTGGAATCTGCTGTACTTTGACGATTCACGTGAATCACATCTTATTTAATGAGGAAAAGTATAAAACACTGCTGTAATCGACACTCTCCTCTTACAGTGAGACCAGTCGGATGGTAAAACACTATTAGAAGTTCCTCAAAGGTCATTATTGGCATTTTGTTAAAGAGTGAACAAGCAATTTGTTTTCTTTGAATTATTCAAGTTCTGCAAACACTGCATCGTTTCTCTTATTCTGATGTCTGATTTCCTTTAAAGATTTTTTTCCCTAATTTCCTTTTTTATTTGGAAATTAGGAAAATATTGTCAGCAGTTCTTTAAAACTAAGGCAATGCTGTTCAGTTTAATACTTGCACCTATAAAAGATAAAACCTGAGAAACATTTTTTCAGGAGCAGTATATTGACACTCAAGACATTGTTAAGTCAGAGGTGAAGCTCCTTGGTCACCTCATGACCTAATTTCTCTGGCAAACACTCCACTATTACGACATCTATAAGATAAAGCACTTCTTCTTTCTGCAGCAGGAAGTGTACACATGGATTTGGTTTCAACAAAATGCTGTAAGGCGTCCTGCCAAGTCTACCCTCCAGCACCCAACTTCACGATGACAACCATACAGCACTTAACTCTTCACCCCAGCAGGCTGTAGCTACACCACTGTCAACATCAGCAGTCTATGAAGAGCTCCTGAAAAGAGCTCCCTCTGCTTAAATAAACATCAAAACCTGAAGCCGGAATCTGCCTCGACGTCACCCTCTGACTCAGACTATGCACACAGAGCGAGAGTTCATGGCTGAAATAAAGAGTCGATGATCTCTCAAAGATCAGACAGCTTTGATATCAGCTTGTTCCAGAGATGAGGCCGATGGCAACCCTGACAGCCAGGTTAACACCCATTTCATGAAAGACTTCCTTGTCTTTGTGAAATAAAAGGCTCTAATGTAGGAGATGAGTAAGTTTCAATATGGGCTGTTACATTTTCAATATTAGGATTTTTGTGATCACAGTTTACAATTTTGGTGTCATAAATACAAATTTACAGACACTATCTGGACAAAAGTCTTGGGATGCTTAATTATTCAATCTACTTACTTCCAGTGAAGGATTTAATCTTAATGCTTCAGCACAATGAGACATTTTGGACAACGCCATGCTTCCAACATTGTGGACCCAGTTTGGGGAAGAACCTTTTCTATTCTACCATGACTGTGTCCCAGTGCACAAAGCAGCTCCATAAAGACATGGCTGGAGGAGCCCTGACCTCAACCCCATCCAGCACCTTTGGGATGACCTGGAACAGAGATGGTCAGCCAGACCTTCTTGTCCAACATCAGAGTCTGACCTCATAAATGCTACAGAATGAATGGAGACAAATTCCCACAGAAACTCCTGAAACTTGTGGAAAGCCTTCCAAGAAGAATGGAAGCTATTATATATGCAAAGGGGAACCAACTCCATATTAAAGTCTATGGATTTGAATCCAAAGTCCCTGTTGGTGTAATAGTAAGTAGTCCCAATACTTGTGTCCATTTAGTGTACATCCACCTATTAGGCCTATAACAGTTTAGCTCCACCCATTCAGAGTTTTTTCAGCCTAGACTGCTTTGTGAATGAGGCTCAATACAGGGCAGCCAATCAAAACGGAGGCACAATAACAAGAATGCTTAATTTTAAGGGGGCTTGAGATGGGATCTTGTAAGATATCATTATTTTGATATGTAAATATAGCAAATATCTTAAGAGGGCCTTTATAAAATAAATGAAGAAGTAACAGACCCTTTAAAGGGGACTGGATAAAAGAAAGGTCAGCAGTTAAAGTGCAGCTCATCGACTCTGCCTGCATCTAAAACACAAATTATATGTCTTTGTTGGGATTTTACTCAATATAACACACTGGATGTTTTTTTAAATAGATGTTTGGTTCTCCAATGCTGAAAGGTGAAAGCGTGTGTGTGTGATCTCAGTTAATGTCTATTGAAACTTCCATTTGTGTTTCAAACTGAGCAAACATCTTCCACCTTAGCCGTTATCAGAAGAATGTATGTGTATGAACACACCCACCCACACACCCACATACACACAACATGGCCTCGGGAACGGTAAGGTGGTGTTTGGGATGTTTCCCAATGCCACAGCCGCTCGATTTGTCACGTCTTTGAAATGTTATGGAATTTGTTTTTTGGTTTTTTTTGGTTGAAAGCCGATACGACAAACAATCAAAACATTCAGGAACTTCACTTAATCTTCCGCATGCAGGCAGCAATTTGCAACATCGAAGGGAACATTTCAAATTATGGATGTAACCAGGCTCAGGTTACTGTGACTGAAAGAGGAAACAGGCCCCTGTCTGCAAGTTGGGGCTTGATGGATGTACCACTTGACTGATAAAATCATACGATTTATTGAAGCAAATATTATGAATTTCGTTGGTGTCGTCTCATACGGAAGTCAATATGAGATCTGTTTCTGTGGGTTCTGTAGTGTTTTTCATGCTGATTTCAGATCTGTGCTAGTTCTATACTGCATGATAGTTGGTATAATGATCATATAATAATCATATGCTAAACATTTTTGAAGAAACAGTGGTAGCTGACTGACACTGATCATTATATCTATGCCACAGTGTGGCCTGTCTGACTTCACACTGAAAATATTGAAACAGTTCTTGACTGGTGCCTGTGGTTTAATAGTCTACTGCAAATCTAATATTACTCATCATTTAAAAAGTTGATGTGATTGAAACTGAAAGCAGATCTGAAATCAGCATGAAAGACTGGTTTAGAAAAGTGTGTTGTGGTTTCTGATGATTACAAAAAATGTTTTTGTTTACCTGTGTTATTAGAATGCTAGAAAAGCGCTATGAGTGTATGAATTTAGTTTGGAGACCTTGAAATGAAAGAGTTACTGTCCACTAAGGTTTGCTAATTTTAAATTGAAATTTGCTAATTGATTGATAACATCTGGGTCATCTAAATGCATTTCATCTCCCATAATATGTCATATTTATGAATAATTCTAAGGGCTGTAGCCAAATGCCTTTCCTCGTTACTTTCCCTGATTATTCGCCATTCATTGGTACACAGTGATATCATCAAGGATCTAAAGACATTTAGAGCCAATAAGAATGAACTCCAGCAAGAAAACAATAACTGTGTCTTAAAAATGATAACATAATGATATATCATACTTATGGCCAGGAAATAAAGATGTCAAAAATTCAGATTTTAGGCTGACTTTAAGGTTAATGAGTTTATGCGGTAATAGTTAATGAGTTTATGCTGTAAAAGGCAATGTTTAACCAAGTGTAAAGTTTCAAATCTGTAACTGATTTTTATCGGGCCTTAGAATATTTGAATCAATAATCTTTTACAGCAAATGTTTAACAAGGATGATGAATGGATAGGACGAATGGAGGGAAACAATTACAGGCATTCTCCATGTTTTTAATTCAATGTGTTTATGTATTAGATTTAAATGTAAATCTAATGCAGCTCTAATGTCTCAGCACTTTATTTGGGTTGTGCGTGCATGTTTATGGAATTGGCCAAACAACTGAACTCTCACAGTCCTAAAAAAAAAGCCAAGCTAGCACTGTATCACTCTGAGCTACCAGCATAACATCTCTGCTTTTAACAGGCTGCCATAAAAAACTGATAATAATATACAAAAGGCCAAACACACCCTTTTTATAAGGAAGATAAATATTCCTGAATGGCTCTCGGTTTGGACTTGGTTCAGAAGCTTTAAAAGGCCCCTTAGACTGTACAATTTTCCATTGTGCTGGAGCAAAATCTATGATGACCACTGCTTTAAACTATACAGTGGAACTGTGGCACACACTGCTGGAAAACATTCATGACAGTGCATCACAGCTGCAGATCAGTCAGAGCACCCATGCTGACCCCTGTCCACCACCAGAAACTACTAAAATGGACATGTGATCCCTAAACAGGACCAGAAAGTGATGGAAGACGGTGGCATGGTCTGGTAAATCATGGTTTCCTCTACATCATGTGAAAGAGGTGACACCAGGATGCGCTATGGGAAGAAAAATACTAGCGTGGGCAGTGCGATGCTCTGGGAATGTTCTGCTGGGTAACCTTGAGTTTGACATACATTACTTCTATATATATATCATCTTCCTAAACATTGCTGAACTCCAGATCCCCCGTTCATGGTGACGGTTTTCCCTAATGTCAGTGTCCTATTTCAACAGGATAATGAACCCTGGCTCACCACAAACACTGTTCAGGAACGGTTTGAGGAACATCACAAAGAGTTCAAGGTGTGGACTCAGCCTCCAAATTCCCAAGATCTCAATCTGATCAGTGTCTCTGGAATGCATTCCGATCCATGGAGGCCCCACCTCAGAACTTACAGGTCTGCTGCTGGTGCCAGATACCCCAAAACTCCTTCAGAGGTCTCATGGAGTCCATGTTTCAACAAGTCTTGACTTTTCTAAGACAGTAATAATATTAGATGAGTATTGGCTAATCGGTGTATATATCTTGTGTATATAAAATGTCTTTCTTAACAAAATACAGTGTAATATTACAAAACAAATTAAAAAGCTCAATTTGAAACCTTCTTGGCTTGTCTTTTTGGCCTTCAGCCCACAACGAACACTGAACTTTTTAATCCGCTATCTATATGCCGGGGAGCGAACCACACTACGTTTTAAGGCTGGCGGTAAGATTACGAAACAGAGCGAAGCAATTTGAATCATTCAGCAACAAGAAGAACGCAGTCTTCCACAGCAGTGCACAGTGATGAAGTTAGAGGAGCAGTGAAGACGATGGAGGCGAGGATTTCTCTCTCCAGGCAGAGACTGGGACAGAGTCAGTGTAAAGGTAATAAACTTTAAGCTAGTTCAATACACAAAGTAGTGTTTTCAGGGCTTTAATTAAATCCGATCCACTCTGATCTCCTTTCCATCCCAGAAGCAGCAGCGGTGGTGTAGATCACCTCAGATTGCAGAATGGTGCTGCAGTGAAACCCCCCTGGAGTCAACATGGGGGGTGGGGGGTGCATCTACTGCCAACAATCCACCCCTCACAAGACACTTTGCAAAATAATTTTGAATGTACTAAAAATGGCCACATAAACCCAATAGCACATGCACAAACAAAAGCTATATTACTGTATTTGACACTTAGCTGAGAAATTTTGCATAACACTGCAAGACAGTAATCATTCATAAAAACATTATTTTCATAACAAAAAGCTCTGACAGGCGCAGTGATAGATACTGAGTGACTCTGCATTCTGTCTCTTTTAATACATTCATAAATAATGAAATAGGAATAGTAGAGTATTAATGCTGATTTGATCTACAGCCAAAAGCTTGTTTCTTTGGCAACATCACATGGACAAACCACACACTGCATTCAGACAAACCTTGCACTGTGTTCAGACAAACCAGTGTGTATTCAGACAAACCCCACATTGTGTTCAGACAAACCGTACTTTGTGTTCAGACAAACAACACACTGTATTCAGACAAACTGCATATTGTGTTCAGAAAAACTGCATATTGTGTTCAGACAAACTGCACACTGAGTTAAGACAAACCGCACACTGTGTTCAGACAAACTGCACCCTGCATTCAGATAAACCACACACTGTGTTAAGACAAATCGCACACCATACACTACACTGGGCTCTACTGTGATGCTAGAGCTGACATGTCAGTAATGTGCTAATGCTATTACTCTGTAATGCATTTTTCTAGAATGCTAATTCTAATACAGTGCAATGCATATCAATAGCATGCTAATGCTAATATAGTGTAAAGTCTTTTGTTGCTGTTAATGCTTTTGCATTGTAGTGCATTTTCAGTGGCATGCTAATACTACTGACTATAGCCCTATTTGGAAGCGTGTTAATGTGCTGAAGCTGTATTCCAGTACCATTTCTAACGTGCCATCCATGTTTCCACACAACACCACTGCACTGCAGTAGTTTATTAATGCTGCTACTACACACCATTTCAGAATAATGACACAAACAAATAGCAAAATTGCTAGTGCGCAAAAACCAATTTGCTTGTCACCGAAAATAATGATGAGTTAGGCAAATACTTGCTGAGGTGAGACAAGTTTGGACATAAGCCTCAGGACTTTCCCCAAACAGAAACGAAGCTAAACAATCAAGCAAATCAAACAGGAGATTATAATAATTATAGCAAGCACGTTATAATTTAACCTGCCACACCTCACCTTTAAAGCATTCTTCCCTGTAGCAAATAGATGTTTGGATCTTGTTTGTTTTCACCGACTTTCTTTAGGGAAACTTAATCTTTTTTACTTTGTTACTTTCAGAAAAAGTCACCTGAAGTCATAACATGTTCACAAATATTTTTTAGGCCTATATCGCAGATGGGAACTTTACAGAAGGTGGAGAAAACCCGATAATGCTGATACTTTATCGGGATGCCTCAAAGCAGATGCTTTGTAATCGCTCACCATGTCTTTAATTATTTTTTTGACTAAACGTCTATTAAAAGTAACTGAAACGTAAGATGAAAATATAAAGATTCTATTAAATCTGACCGCAAATTTAAACCTAAAGCCGTTGATTGTCCGCCAGTTTCTCCAGGTAGTTTGTAAGCAATTCAGTAAAAAGTCAGTCATTCATCTATTGTGGACAGTCATTTTTCCCAAGTGATTTTGGGGCACTTTGGTCGATCAATGTCAAAAAACAACAAAAGAATGTAAAAATGATATTTTGTCAGAATTTCACATACAGTCTTGAGTCTTGAGTCAACCATTTCTTCATATTCTGCTTCCTTTTTAATGTTTAAAGGAACAGTTCTCCAGGATACCAGTCCAGTTCCTGAACCTGACCAGTTTCAGAGAAATCTTTCTGTTGGTTAAGACACATAGTGACCTACGTATGATTCTAACAGAACAAAGACCACTGAACCAGTGAAGAACCAGGAGCAGATGATACCAGATAATCAGGCGGTAATCAGTATACTGGTGGTGCTGAATGCCGAGTGGTTGGAACTCCTTTATCTTTAGGCGCTTAGCAGCTTGTCACAGTAAAACATTTAGTTCCATTTCTTTAATTTAATCTACTCAAAATAAGATCAGACAGTTTGATGTGTGTCAAATACTACCTTTGCACCAACAAGGTGATTCAACATAAAATATGAAGAAAGGAGTGGTGGCTCACAGTAGAGTACCTAAATTAAGCATCTAGTATTTTATACAAGGCTGACCACATGGATGACCACTAGGTTTCTTGGGGAGATTGTTTTTAAGTGTGCATGTTAAGCAATTCCCCATCACCTTGTCCAGCAATACTCCCTCCCCTTTGATAATTCCATTTCTGCTTTTAATGTGCTCCGATTATTCTCCATGTACGGCCAATTATAAAAATCATCCTTCCTTCCTTCCATCTGTACCCTTCCACATTCCGATCACGTCCTCGGGGGAAGATTTCAATTACCTCAGGTATTAAAATTAAGTCATCATTTACAGAGAAGAGGCAGGCAGATTTTGCCAAACGCGCAATGGGATTGAACTCAATCGAGGCTGATAAAGATCTCCGCACTGACCTGTGCAGTGAGGAATGATGATCATTAAGATAAATATTCGTCCCCACCTTCAGTTTTACTGATCTGTGATCTGCACCCCTTGTCAGATTACTTGGCACAGTCAGACACTATTTTCAGAAGTTCTGCATATTTATTTTTCCATATTGTACAGAACTGTGAAGTATTTGCAGCCGAGATAAAATCACATGCCAATCACAGTCAAAGGCTAACACAAAGAGACGACATCAAAAGATATCTTAGCTTACAATGTAATGTTTGCATTTTCCACCATAAATATCAGAATTCTCTCCATTACTGACAATGTATCTGTTTTGGACTGGCTTAATATTTTTCTGTCATAAAGTAGTGAACACACCACAGCACAGCACAGTGTGAAGAGTGTGAAATTCTTTCTTTTTTAACCCATTCACCAAGTTTACATTTAAAATGTTTTTTTTCAGTTTATATTTACAAATATATTTTATCCATTAAATGATTACCATTGGAAATATTTATGTCCCCCGATGCGACTGCAGTATGCACTTTGAATTTGTCAATTTAGCAGAACTGAGCTTGAGACTAAATAGAAATGAAATTTCAATGATAAAGAGAGAGAGCGGTGTTCAGGTCTTGCCCTCCTGAAGATTCTATAGTGTTATTATTCTTTTCTGGATCAGATAAATTGCTGCCATATTCTGTGCATCTGCCATGTACATCGATCTAGAGAATTGAAACTGTGTTATTTTGATGATAAACATGGTTTTACTCAACACAACCCCTTTTGAGACCTCAAAGCTAACCTTCAAAAGTGGAGGAGAGTCTGTATTTTGCTTGGAACTCTCCCAAATTAATTTAGTATTTAATCAGGCGTAAGACATCTGCCCTTAATTGTTTACATTTGCAAACATTCTTTAACAACTAACTGTTTACATTCCAAATGATGTTTAAAGTCGTAATTTGGCGCAAATAGAAAAAAAAACCTCTGCATTCTTGTTGTGTCGGACCGTTCCTGCCCAGTGTCTGCTTGTACATCTCTCTACATCAACGCTCTTGTAAAACATGCTTGGTTTTGGCCGTGTGGTGTAAATACATTATTACAATATGAACAAACACGTTTGAGCGGAGCCGAGCCTCGTTGTGGGCCGTGTTTCAATCATCTCCATGCGTTTTATCGCCGCCGGGAAACAATGTTGGCTCAGATGTGCTAATATTTACCACAGCGAGAACGGAAAAAAGCCCCACCCGTGGCTGCCAACAACCTGCCCCAACCAGCGGCTAGATACACGCACACGGAGGAAGAGGCTGGGTGGCGAGCAGTAAGGGAGTTCATTAAAAGACAGGCGCGATGAGAAAGTAGCTCATCAGCAAAGGCTGGAGAACTTTATGAAGTGGCGAACACGTAATTAAAAACTCATTCGGCTACAGGTATAAAACAAGATTGGGCAATTATGCTTAATTAAAGGTTAGCGTGAAGGTAGGAGTTGGATGTCAATCCAGATTAGAAGCACGAAGAGATGTGAGGCATACTGGAACATCTCGTTCTCTTGGAAAACTTGGCAGCTTAGTCACTGACGGATTCAAAAATCAGGATGTTTTTTTAAAAAAATTAAAAAACACTTGTAGCATTGCAGCTAGGAGGCTAATGAAGCTAACCATGGAAAGGCAAAGCCACTT